>LXKZ01000356.1:0-40042 GCA_001856765.1 Endoconidiophora polonica
GATCCGCGCAAAGGCAGTATAATATATAAAATCATCATCATCATCATCAATCAAGCACGCATAATTACCAAAACGCTATAAACTTCTCCATCCCATCCTTGAAGGTTCATGAGAAATGGATGAACCACGAGAGTGCACTAGAAGTTGATTGAGATAGCGATCACTGCCCACATTTATCTCTTGTCTAGTTAGGTGAAACATAAAAAGGAGAATGAATTCGAAGAAATAAGGATATGACCAGAAAGTGTAAATGCAGATTTAAACTTGGTTTCTTAAAGCAATATTAGAGGTAAGTGAATTGGAAATAAATATATCTTGCAAAGAACATCGTCGCGCCTAAGATACCATACTAGATGACAATACATACTTCGCAGGTTTTGAACTTTATAAGACAACAGCACGCCGAGAGCATGAAGTGCTGATACGGGAAGCCGAGAAAAGACACATCTGCAAGACAACATTTGATCAAAAACAACTAAAGGATGTCTTCAAGGTTTAGTATATCAAGCCAACAACAACCTGTATAATCACGGCATACTTGACTTTGTCACAGAGCAAACTGCGACTAAGCAACTTCATTTTCAGCGGACAGACAAGGCACACTGTCGCTGCAATGGAACAACACATTTGCTAGGACGGTGGGAGGTGTAGTCTTCTGCATTGTGTTCTAGGTGTCCCCATTACTGCACATGCTTTACAATTGACCGATTCAATGATAAACAAGTATAGGTCTGCTGGGGTATGTACATAGTGGCTTGACCAAGCCGATTTGTGGAAACAATTATCACTAGTAAGGATGTAGACAAACGAGATCCAGTGACTTCTCTCTCACTAGAGAGGCATTAAACTCTTCTCCCTAGAATTCAACAGTTATCTAGGATTGGTTGTTATTGCTGAGAAATGAAGAGGCTGACAGGCTCGCTAAGCTTGGGTATACCGCAACTAAATAACTAGCGCCTGATTTACTATGTCACTCGCATAGAAAGGCTAAGCTCAACGCTAAATTCAAGGTTCGACTTGCAGATATACACCTAACAAAACAAATGAAAACTCACCTCAATGTATGTATACAGTGGAGTGAATGGGCTGAAAGCACCGTTCCTTAACGGGCCGGATTCTCACCGCAAGATCCAGGCGCTGTGATTTTGTAGAATGATACGTTTGTTTTCAAGATTCTGAAAACCTCCTACGAGTGCTCCTTCTACGGTCTCTGAAAAACTATTCTACTACTAGACTTGCCCTACTAATGAGCAAAAACTACATCTAAGTTCGCCAAAAAAACTACTTTTGATAAAACAGTTCCTGGACGTAGCTTGAAGTTAGGTAGCGGTATAGCCATCGACGAAGGCGAAGAGCAGGTATGCGGAAGATGGAGCAGAGATACTTGAATGATAACATTGCAACATAATTTTTGCTTTCGTCTACTGCTGTGTTTATACTACTGAGTGTGTGTTTTCCATGCTTCCATTCCGTCTTTTTGTAGTGGCCTGTTTACTAGCAAACGTGGGGTTTGTTCTGTTTTCCTGTTTGTTTCTCACTCCAAGCTTAGTTACAATGTGGGCTCTTACTAGGTAATCACTTGCTAGATTACTGGCGCTGTTTCTGAAGCAGGAATGTTTATAGCACTAATTACGAAAGCAGTAACAATAACATCAGAAACAGTAACAATAACATCAAAAACAGTAACAATAACATTAGAAACAGTAACCATAACATCAAAAACGGTAACAATAACATCGAAAACAGTAACCATAACAGCCTGAGTGCCTAATGAGGAACTTAGACAGTGAAGAGGCAGAATAATAAACAAACCATCATCAACAACAACAGCCTATTTGTTTCCTTTTCCAGTACATATTTCTTTCTGTGTTACGAACTTCAAATGGGAGCCAACAGGGCCTCGAAAGGTCACTCTCGCTCTATAAAGGCGTTTCGTAGCTATATGAGTCAAGTGAGGTCAGCGGTTATGTAAGCGGACAATTGTGCCAGTTAAGAGACATAAGTCTAGTATACTTTGTAGACAGGCTTTACAAATGGTTTTATACTTGAGTAATGCCATTTATTTACTAAGAAGATGCGTATTAGAAAGCTGTTTTCTACATGTACATGTATATTAAAAGTACTGTATATTTGAAACTGTAGTTTGAACAATGCCGTCATCAAGGTCCCTTTGTATGACTTTCTTAAGGTTTATAGTGCTATTCCCGACACTGAACATTGTATTCTCATCTATATACAATTACAAACGGAGAGAAAAGGTCACATCGCGGTAAGTTTGCTCAGCTTAGCGTCAACAAGGAGAAGTTAGTCGGTTGTATGCTATCTTTTGCATATATCTAATCAATAATATGCTCATTTGTTTATATGCACAATGGCTAGAAATATTATTTCCATGCCATGACTCATCATATCTTCGCTGTTGCTACGTATTGATCCTGGCAAGCTTCATCCTGTGCGCTACTCAGGCGCATAGCTGAAGCGGAAAACCACAATTATAATCTCTATTTACTATGTAGTGCTTTGATCAAACATCCCTGTCTTGTCAATTATTTCAGTAGTCCTTTTATTTATCTTTTATTTGAATAACAAATAGTAAGAAATGGTATTTCTATGATAACCAATTCTATTTTATCATTCCCAAAACTAAGAAGCCAAAGATCTACTTCCTTCCTTTCCATGCTCAATAAATAGTCAATAAATAGTAAGCAGAGAAAAAACATTACGCACAAAATTTTTTGCTGACAATAAATTGCCGTTATAGGTAAAACTCTTTCATGATGGGTCATGTGATAAGGGCAATACGCATGACCATTTCACAATGGGTTTACAAAGTATGTGTTTTGAGTCAAGAAAAATCGGAGATAATTCAGCATGCATGATGAAATGACACAGTGCTAAAAGTTGCATACATGTAATAACAAGGTCTTGTAGCTCAAAAATGAAGCATAATACGTCAGAAACATCTTCCCGAAATATATCAAGGTTCACGATTGATGTCAATCGCCTTATGAAGTGTCTTGCAATGCATTGTGCTTCAAACTTGATCTCAACCTTTGCACTAGCGCTCAGATTTCCTTGGAAGAATCTGCAAGTCGTCTAGTGTAGAATTTGATTGTATTCCTTTCCTTCTTCACCTCCTATCAATAATTTTCTGGCTAGAATCGCATAGAAGTAATAGGTTTGGAGCTCAAAACAAAAGCTGCGAATAGTCGGAAAAATATATTTCGAGACTTTTTATGCCAAAAGAAAATAAACAGTAATAGTATGAGCTGACTATATATCATGTAGAAAGTAAATAGTAACTTCCTTAGAGCCCTGTGTTGCCTAATATATTATTTCATCAATCATACTGTAGTGAACTTTATTATAGGCAACATAATTATCTCATTACATAATAGAATAAGGGCTGATCGTGTAAGCTTTTTGGACTAATTTGTGACTGATGCTGATGCCTAAGTATATTATGTTAGTTGACGTGTAGTTATGAGAGTTTCAGTGATACTTGCCATGCCTAGTATAAATCATCCAATCTTTGAAAACGTCTGATACTAGTGATGCTTGATGGAACTTTCCAATTCTAGTGATAAAAACCGTCTAATTTTAATGGAAACCGTCTGATATCAATGGATATTGTCCAATACTAGTTATTAAAACTGTCTAATATTAATGAAAATTTTCCAATACTATTGATGAATTTTTCATCTAAGCTTGATACAAAACATCTATTCATAATACCTGCTATGCCTAGCTATATGCATTTTCTTGTCCCTACTAATGATACCAACTACCCAACTCACAATATATAGCACTATGTTGGCCAAATTCATTGATTAGTATGGAAAATAGTACTAGTAATAATAAAAAACATATTTTGGGCAATAAAAGCTAATATAGTAAAAATTTTAGCCATATTTGTGACTCATGCCTAAGTCTAATGTTAGTTAATATGTAGTTATGAGGATTTCAATGTTTCGTGATACTTACCATGCCTAGTCAAAACCATCTGATCGTCCCTAATAATAGAACCTCATGTTAGTCTTACCTGACCCACTTAAAATATCATTCAAGTATTTGAAATGATAGAAATAAGGATATGTTAGTATGATATTGCCCTAAGCCACAATTCTGCCCTAGATCACAAACATAACCTAAAATTCATACACTACTTTCCAGTTTTGTATTACTCCAGTAAGGCATATAGTTATGGCAACAGCTATTGTATCAAGCTACAATCTCGGCTAAAAATTGTGCTTCTTTTTATCTATTTTTTTCGCTTGGCTACAACCGTAACTCTCTTTTGCCAGTTGGAGGGCTTCCACAGAACCAGTCGCGTTCGTTGCATTGCCTGAACGAGAAAGCCGCACACAGGGCGTGCTGCAATAAACCCTAAGCGTACTAGCAAAAGTCTAACAATCTGTTGACAGGGATGCTTCTGGGTATACTAACCCTGCCATTCGGCGCTTAGCAGGTCATTCATTGTCTTGCGAATTAATTCGTGGCGCCATTTATGATTAAAATTTGAAAAAGAAACATCCGATTAATACTATTCAACTACTATTGATAGAAAACATAGAAAAACAAAACACTACATCCAATAAAAATGGAAAGAATAAAATGCATAAGCTTTTACGAGTATATGCCACAGAAAGCAGAGTATATAATAAACAATTTAGACGTAATCCCGAGTAAAAAATATTGGTGACATACGCCGAAGGTTCAGTAACAAATATGTTGTATCATGAGCAAGCTAGTATAGCAAACGATCATATTGTTTGTGGGTTTTTTTTTCATTTTCAGATAAGATAGTAAACGGCAACCCAGCAAAACTATTTACGGTTTTGAAGGTCATTTAAAGTCATTGCCATGTGCCGTAGCACCTGGCGTGAAAGAAGAATTTTGTGAGGATAAAGACATGAGTTGTTAAATAATAGCGGTAAAGCCAGAGATTGAAGGAGCCGTGAGGTGCGTACAAACTTTACTGATACTCGTCTCCATGGCCAGGCTCGGCTTTGTATATAGGTGAAGCAGATGCTGCATAACCGCGAACGGAACTAGCGACAAGAGATGCTATCCAGTTCGTACTGGACGGGATAGATCTCAAAGAACGGGCTTGTGCCATCAAGTTTTTCTGCGAGTTTATACGTAGCCGACTAACTAGATAATCGGATATGTTCGACGCAGGACTAGTAGAAGTACTCGACTCCTTTTGGAGGAAACCCATGGAACTGGATACACCGGCAGAACTAGCTGAATTAGTCGCAATGACCGGGTCAATAGCATCGGTGGTGTCAGGTAAAGCAGCCATACCAGTAGTATTGCCAGGACTTCTGCCAATCTCAGTAAATGGACTAGTACTGCTATCCGGAACCCCAGCGAGGGCCTTGAGAAGAGCGTCGTCTTCAGGCGTTGGACAGTTATGGCTAGAACTAGGATTCAAACTGAGATGAGAGCCGACGATCAGAACGTCAGGCTCGGCAAGACGTCTGCAGTACTGAGTAGTCAAGGGACCGATAGTCTCGGTAGCCATGCCAGTGACTGGACGGGAGCCGTCGATATGAAAAGCATTGGCGGGGTCGAGCGAGCGAGTAACAACTAGACTAGCAACAGAATGCTCCGAAATCATACCCGCTGTATAGGTGTCCTTGGCTTCCTCCTGCATCTGGCATAGAACATCAATCCACATATACTTGATGCCAAGACCTATGGAAGTCTTGATGGCGTCCTGGAAGAGGACTGGCAGTGAATCCCATGGGATTTCCTGTTGGTTGCGGTCTAAAGTGCGCCTAGTAGTGTACGTAGAATGCTTGTCCATATCCCCAAGGCAGTAACAGAGGGATAAATAGTTTCCACGATTCCCTCGTAGCGTCTCGACAATGCGCACAGCTAGACCATTGTCTGGGCCCCAATCACCCTTGAGACGGCTAATCTCGACAAGGCGCTTTGGAAAAAAACTAGAGTTGATATCTTTGCACTTGGGTTGGATACAAGAGCATGGCTGCGTCCAAGGCAAGATTGGTGATTGGTACATAGGATGACTGAAGTGATACTTCATGCGAGGCCTGTCCATCGAAGCGCCACGAGGGGCGAGAACGTACGCCGTGTAGGGCGATGCGTTGTCAGTCTGGAGTAGCAACAGTGAGTGATGGAGGGTACGACGTTGGCTTTGCCATACCAGGAACTCTGGAGTATCAGCCTTAGCCTCATCACACTGTTGTGGGCCCTGCTCGGCTAGTTGCCTGGAATTGGCGATCTGGCCCAGTGAGGGTATAGTGGATGGCGTGATGGGAGAACACAAGTTACAGGGTTGTTGTGTGTTGCCGACATGGCACATGGTGAAGGGAACATCTTCGAAGAACTGTATATTCTCAAGAGAAACCTCGTCTCCTTCGATTGGACCGGAAGCGGCGGCAGGACGAGTGCTTTCTATGTTTTGCGCATTTTTGTGAACGGCACAGAGTGTCGTTTTCTTGGACGGCGTGTATACTGTGTTGTTGAGGAGGTTGGAGAATCGATAAGGCTCTGATTGGTGGGCTAATAAGCAAGATGGATTCTCGCAATCAGTCTGCTTGAGTAATTCATAGGCAGCCATGTATGTGATGAGAGATAAAAAACTAAAGGCCTATAAGTATAGATATAAAGCCCCCCTCCTTCCCCCCGGATAGGCGTACCCGATCGTGTAAGTGAATTCAATAAGGAAACAGCAACCTGTAAGTATAAGTGGAAGCGAGCGTGACACAAGACGTAATATATAAAGATCTGGAAAAAGATAAGGAAGCAGACATGCTAGTTTCATAGAAAGGCGGGTTCGTGTCTCAGAAAATGACGCTCTCCGGCGTGTAAGTGCGTGGTGGTGAGAGAAGAAAAAAAAGAAAAAAAAAGGCTGACGACTGTAGTTTGTGTGCAGGGTATGACAAGATAATAGCCTCTTCGATTCGAGTTAAAGAAAACAGTTTTCTAGACGGCTCGTGTTAATTTTGATCCAAAAGTTTTAGTAACGGAAAACAATATTTAGTAATGAAAGAGTTGCAATACGCTTAGAGGCTGCACTAAATGTAGTATCGGAGCGTCACTAGTAATGACTCCCAGAATCAACGAGTAAGCAACGAGGATACAGGTTTAGTGGGTTGCCTTCGTGGCGTAATGTAGTTTAGTTAGGTTGGCTTACTGCAAATTACGGTAGTGATGTGCGTAGGATAATGGTGTGCCCGGCAGTGAGAGCTGCACAGACACTTATCTGCAAGATGCACAATATCAGGGTTATAAGATCTGCCCCAAGACCCGCGGTCCAAGCCCACGGAGCGGTAAGCTATGACGTAGCGAGGGGCGACCGAAAGGCAGCAATAAGGGATGCGGATTCCTTTCTTAATATATATATATATATATATATATATTTAATCTTTTCTTTGTATGTTGTAATAATGCCTCTACTGTGTGTAGTTATTTCGGCGAGAATGGTAAGACAGTAGCATTTTGTTGGGGGGGGGGGGGTGAAATCAAGCGTATAACAAATGGAACAGATTGGCTTCTCAGCGCAACACAGGAGGCACCGAATCAACTGGTAGGGCGGTTTTCGAGCGAGGCAAAAGGTAACGGTTTGATATCGGCAACGTATTTGGACAGAATGATGACGGAATGACAGGCAAGGACGATGGTACAATACGCTGCTGGGAAGGCCAAGTATATAAGCATTTCAGCAATCGAAAAAAAGAAAAAAAGAAAAAAAGAAAAAAAGAAACCACAATATAGGGACAATATAGGGCGGAAGCTACAGCGAAGCAGCTTCTGTATAAACCACGAATGAGCTGATGAGACGCTAGTCTACTGGCTTGACGGATGTTGTATAGGAAAAGCGTGAAGCGGGCTGGAAGATATGCCGGCAATGAAAAGTAATGATTATACTGGAAGCGAGGGTGGGATTGGATCGATAATAGAGAGACAGAGGGAGCTAATCTGTTGATCGATAGCTGGGTATAATAAGCGAGCAGAGAACAACGGTCGTGATTACTCGGGAATCAAGTCCACGATGCTGAACAAACAAGATGAAGTAAGAATAAAACAAGATGAAGTAAGAATAGATGACGGAGGGAAAGGAGTACACAGACGGAGTTGTTAGACTGCGAAAAGTTGCAAAGAGTGGAAGAAGAAGACAACAATATAGGATTATCAAAGTACAATAAGGCAAGTGTTAGCTAGAAACAGAATCAGAAGAGAGAAGAGAGAGATATAGAAATGAAACGAAGAGAGGGTTAAGTGAAGATATACAGACGGGAAAGATGAGTACACGAGCATAAACAAGAGTATGAGGGTGATCTATCATCCCTAATTTACGGTTTACCTTGGCTAGTTGTTGTCCGATATAACAGCTCGTTGTTTCAATTTGTTGTTATTCTTTTATTTGATCACGTAGCATTGTAGTTGGAGGTTAAATATACACACGCACACACACACGCATACACACTCTCTCTCCTCTTGTTGTTCGAATACTGAATCCTAGTATAAGAAACAAGAGTCCTTCCTGCTTGATCAAGCTGACGTTAAAGTGGAAACATAGTGGCATAGGAATTTTACATGCTGGAGGACAAATAACTCACCGGACAGGGTTTAAGAAGAGGCATAAGAGATACTACATCTACGAAGTCTCATTCGACCTAGCTAGCAGACACGCACACACTTTGGAGTTGTTAATGGGACGGCTTAGCGAATTGGGCGCTCCGGGACATGGGGAAGATATGGATGAGAACTAGCTAGAGCGACACGCAGAGAGTTTCTAGGTTCACTCCTAGAACCCGTCTCATTTCCTGGCCTTGTTTTCTCTATTTTGTCTGGCGTCTTCTCGACTCTGCTAGTCCACTAGGCTGATGGTCTTTACTTTGGGGCATTAACCAAAGTGAAGGCGGCGGAGTGGCAGGCCAATTTGCAAATATCGAGAAGGTATACAATTGTTCTGTTGGCTAGATATGGAGGTGCCCGTAGTGGGGATGGTCCTGTTATATATACGTTGTATGTAATTTGTTGTAGTCTTACTCTTCTTTGATTTCTCTTTCTCTTTCTCACTTATGAGCCAACAACATCCTTGGCGTCAAGTCTCGCCTAAAAACATGTAGACAATAGTAGAGATGTGATGCTACGAAAGCGCTGATGGTAGGATAGACAAGGAATAGAAGAGGCAGAGGCCGTCTTCTCATTTCACCAAAGTAAAGCTTAACAGCTAACACGCAGGTCATCCCTAACATAATGTAAAAGAAGCATGCAATAAAATGAAACGGCCGTAACATCCCTCAAGGATGTACTATGTGCTACTAATAGTCTCAAGACATCAAGCTAGAGGTCATCTAGCTTGCAAGCCTGCGCGTTGTTGGGCCATGTATGCCGTTTATATTTATTTATAGTAGAAGAGGCGTCTGCCTAACTAAGCGGCATCTCATTGGATTTATGGATTACTCCTGCTTACTATCTTTGTTTGGGAGTCATATATGAGAGCACCCCATGGCCTCATTCTCATACTTGTATGTCCCACCTAAAAATTGATAAGTTATATTGACTGTCACTCTTAGATTTACATGAGCAGCAATCTCTCGTCCATTTCTAAGCAGATCCTTGAAATTTACATTAGCTTTACGTCTGATATTTAAGACCTTAAGAACATATGTTTTCCTCGAGATATACCACCGTGACATTATCGTGAAGCGTTTATACAGTTATAAGTTATCTACTGATGATATATAAGTTTTGTGATTTTGTCAAGATTTTATAAGTAGCCTACTATACGAATAAGAATAGTAATGCCTTAAACATATGGGACCTCCTACTACTAAGCAGTATTATCTAATGGATTTGTTGGTACTATAGCAGTAATATCGTGAATATGCATAGTTATGAAGTTATGAAGTTATGATATGTCAAGTTGCTGTAAAGGTAGCTACAAAGCCACTACTAAGTATTTACTACTTATGCGCTAGCCTTATAACCCTTCTCTTGATACTGATTGCCTGTCATAAACTGAACATAGATAAGAGAGTAGTACTAGGAGTACGTTTAGACAGTGCCTCGTAAGGAGCTAAACCCTACTCCTGCTTTATAAAGTCTGCAAGAAACAAGCGATAGGACCTTAGGAATGAATGGGCCATGCCTTTTATTCAAATAGATATTCGGATGTGTATGGAACATATATTGTCTGTGACGTTGTATCTCTACAAACCAATTCTTGTCTCTTTTTGTAAGAGTGTAATTTATGGACAACTAGGTAAGGCCTGTCATGTTTTAACAGCTGATATGTGTGAGCCACAGTATACATTGGTAGCTAATTATATGATATCCACAAGAATCATATCCGTGGTAGCTTTAGTAACTTCTTATCTTGTTATAAAAAAGTAAAAGATGATATAAAACAGTAGCGGATAACCATTGTTTTCCGATTTGAGAGGTCGACGCTTCAATTCGTATCTACATCAAAATACATATCTTCTTATCTTTTGTAACTTTCAGCCTGACCTCTTATTCTATAATGTGGCCAGCTTCTGTTTGTTGTGTCTTTCTTTTTGTAAATGCGGTGTCCTCGATAACGCCATCTGACATGCATATATCCATCCTCCTTGTTTGGTTGGGCCATGGACGTATATTAAAATGTTTATTATATTCATCTTTGAGCTTGTTGTGTAAACAATATGATAACACTGCTGGGTTACGTACATAAAACAAGCACAGCTTTATGTATATACAGGGGCATATGGTTCGCCAGGCAGGTCTCAGTTTGTTCTAGCCACGATGTAACAGAGAAAGCACTGAAAAGCAGGGCGCCAGCTCAACTCAAAAGTCTGGCTAGTTCAAGCATAACGGCGATATGGGTCTGTTTAGTGTTTCTATCTCCGCCAGTTGTAATCAACGTCCATAGCGCGCAGGGGGGGTATATCATGTCATTGTTAGAACAAGTAAGCATGTCAAAAAGGGCATGGTTATCTCTGTCCAGTTCCTTGTTAGTAAATATTTATGTCACATTAAGATATCATCATATCGTGATAGTACCAAAAGTTAACATAAGTTTCGAGCACTTATCGGCGTTGGCCAGCGTCGTAGCACGTACGCGGTGAAGTCTTAGTGGCTGAAATATAACAATGACTTCATGCTGGTCTTACTTGTATCAATATTGTCTGTTTTCTCGTATTTGGGTGGTTGTGATCTGGAGGGCTATAGCGGAAAAGCTTCTTTATCATACCACGAATGAGCTGACGAAAAGCTAGTTTTTGATTACGTGGCTGGTGGGTTTTTTTTTCTTGTATATATTGTGTGATTATTGTACAATGATATGTCATGTCTCTGCTGTGTGGTGCTCGAAACGAATAAAGTATTGTGTCATATAAGCCTTCTTATCTTGGCTTTCCAGCTTCAATCTCCACGAAACGTGAGGACAAGAGAGAATAGACGATTATCGTTTGTTCTATAGCAAGATATATACTTATTGTTATCAGCAAGACCACACTTGGCGACCTAATGTTGGGCTTCAAATGAAGAACGAAGGAAAAGAACAAACAAATTTTAGTCAATCTGGAGCCTCTTCGTATTTTATTCGATCGTCAATCAAGAGTCTTCCCCCCCCCCCCCCCCCCTTAATATTTTTGGTTCTCAAATGATCGTCGGTTCTATAATAACATACCGTCTAAGCTGGGATTCATTCACACACATGGAATGAAGTATTTCAGGGTATCTATTATATATTATACTGGCTTTGAATACTTTATAATTTGTCAGCTAAATATAGTAACAGAATAGCTGGCTAGCTTTTGCTATCATCTTGTAGTCTCTATTTTTCCCAAACATGGCTTACTCATTCATTATGTCTTTATCTTGTTTCAAAAGCATCTACACCGTCTTTTGACGATGTCGAGAAGAAATCTGCTCGTTTCTTGCTTTGGGTAGAAACAAAAGAAGAAGACCGAGGTGAAAAGATAAGAGATTTAGAAGCACATACTTATAATATACACTTATTATAGCATCGTATCTTACAAATCTTCTGATACTAACTGGCATTGAAAGCAGGTTTGTTTTGTCTTTTGTGATACCCCGGAAATATTAATCGTAATGAAGCCTGAGCAAAAATATTTGCCACGGAATTATATGAGAGACTAATGACTGTAATCCTAGGCTAAAGGATCGTGCTTCTCTACCATGGTACGCTTTTTCATGAATAACATAGTATTCTGTACGAACATATTGTTAGTCCCCTACTAGTACAACAGCATAACTTGTGTTAGCTTCCTTAAGTTCTAGCTGCTCCATCATCAGGGCAGTTGGCTGTACTTGACTTGTTATAGTACATTATAGTATACAGAGTGACTGTGTCTAGTGCTACGGTTGTCTTTCTTTTTCAAGTGATTGAGTTTACTAGTATATGCCTGTTTTGGGCTTTATGTTCTCAATGCTTGCAGAAGCAACTGTTTCTAAGCCTACCAGACTGACGATGTTGCGCCTAAAACCCCGTAACATAATGCGCCTCCATTCAGGCTATTTCTGCCCTCATAGGAATGGCGAAACGTGGGGATATGCTCACTCAGATCCACGATGACGTAATTGCGGATCAACACCGAAAACATTGAAATCATTCATGTTCCTTCGACTAACGATACAGTATAGAAAGTATATTGAGGTCGAGATTCTAGGGAGGCCTGACATCGTTGGGCAGTCGAAGCAATGCCGTGTCTACAAGTAAGCAAATAATCCGTCGTTGTCCTCAAGCCCCCAGGGGAGAAAAGAAAAACGAAGGAGAACAACAACAAAAGTAATAACCGTCTAAGTAACTATATATAGTAGGACTGATGATACTCGTCTTTATCGTTGTGTCAAGTATTCGTACAAATGCCTCATGAAATAATAGAAACCATGCGTATACTAAAAAGTGATATCATTGCCAAAGAAAACCTCCAAACATACATAAAACGCGGCACTCTAATCAACACACAATACTACAGTATTCTTTATATTCCTATTATGCTTACAAGTCGTATCCACGCCGTGGTTCTTGTCTTTTCCTGATTCACAAAAACACGCAAAACTCAATAACTTGCAGAAAAGATTCCCCATGTTTAACTTGCATGTTGTGCCACAAAGATTATGGTTATGGAGCACATCGAAGTCGTACAAAAAAGAAATCATCCAAACTAAGAGGTTAACTCAAACTGTGAAATGCCGCCGTGCAAATCAAGTCCGAGGTGTGCTATCTTGACTGCTATATATTATGAGAAAAGAGAAAACGGAGCCAGAAACGACATGGCATAGCAGGACAGGGTGGGTATCAGCGAGAAATGATAGAAGCATCGTCTCGCTTCTTTGTCTTTGAGAAACTCCGGAGTCATTGCTTAGCTAGAAAAGGAGCCTAGTCTCTGTCATGGTTCATCTGTTATGGGGCAGGCAGTACTAGTAATCTAGGTGAGGACATTCATGTTTCTCATTATATGCAGACAGACTATCGAAGGTAGCAAAACAGAAAAACGGTGTGTTTGTCGTTTCTATTGGTACTCGCTTATGCCGGTTGCAGGAGTAGTAACTCATAGTCATTCTTTTTCTACATTGTTCCCATGACTGTCAATGACGAATGGAAGCAAGGTAGGCCTGTAGACTAGCAGGCTGACTTGGTTGGTTGATGATGTCTTGGTCCGTCCTGTTTTTGTGTTTTTGTTTGGTTTGTGGTGTCTCGCCGTGTCCTTGTTTTTTGTCTTAGTCTGTACTGGCTTGTTGTGTGTTTCATCTGACTTTCATGCTTGGCTGATATACATAGATAATATATACAATACATTATTGTGTACCTGCTGAAGCGTGCATGGATGTACACGACGTATGCATATAGACAAGTTAGTATGACAGAACGTCTGTGCACTTGTGACTTGACTCATGTAGTATATAAAGTAGACTGGGTAGGTAGCCACTTAGCACGACAACAAAGACGAGATACATATTGTAGACACTAAGATTGAACGACCATCTATGGTTGAAGGAGTAATGAAACTGAGAACAACGGATAAGAATAGATAGAGAGTCCTGGGGGGCGTCTGAAACAAGTTGTTGATAGTGCGGCACATATACGATGCTTGACAAGACTCTTCTTCATTTTATTGCTTGCTTACTTTACTACACCAAGACCTTCTTATTAAGATGGCTTCAAGAAATCTAGTTAAACTTAGATATACCCACTACGCTTGAACATGTAGTATACATTCCTGGGTAAATTGTCTCATTTCTTGTTGCCTAGTAGCCAAGTTATGATATAGCTTGTTGTCTGTATTGTAGTGTCTAAGCAAGTCGTTATGACTGTTATGATTGTGTCTACTGATTTACCATGTGGGACATACACACATATCATGTGAGTTGCATAGCAAATAACTCCCCCCCCCCCCCCAAGAATCAGATACTAAAATCAACAAAGATTCAGAACCCTTGATCATTAGTTTCCATGTACGTCTTGAAGACGAAGTATCGGAAGTAAGACCGTTGCATTGTTATCTTACTTTCATTAATAGATACCCCGAGCTTGGCATCTACGGACTTGATAAACCGAAGTCAACTCCCTTTTTTTTCTTCCAATCTGTTTGTGACAATCAAACCCGAACTAAGATTGTTGGCACGATATTACAGCGAACTAATATCTTCGTGGCTTGTTCCGTCTAGTTACTCTATATGAATATACCCCGAATGAGAACAAGAACGAACAAACTTAAAGCAAGACAAGTCTCATCGCCGAAATTCTGAGCCGAGATTAGTTGAGTTGCTGCTATCATTACTTGGTAGATGTTGAGAAATCCCGATTTGTATCAGGAGATTCTCCAGCGAGACGGGGAAAAGAGACCGAGCAAAGAAGAGATGAATTGTTCTAGTTTTGCTACATTCTGTTTCAACTACAGTAATCGTTACTATTCAAGTTCTTGATAATATGAGTGCCTCTATCGATGGTGTTGCTAGTATAACCATCTAGTGCCATCATATATCAGTGACTTGAGATCAACAATCGAAATACGTGAAAGTGATAAACAAAACTTTAAGCACGAAAATAGCCAGAAGATACCATCTAATTCTTCAAATAACAGTCATTTGTAGTCGTAGTTAGTTCCTATAATTAGGAAGATGGAACATCTATCATCTCGTGGCTTTCAGGTTACTTCGTTCCTAAGCTATACCGAGTAGTTCTTCGGTCTTATTTGATTTTAACATGACATGAACTATACTATGTAGTAGCATTTCGTATAGTTTGCTTTTTCAACACAAGCTGTCGAGTAGTGTTTCGGTCTTGCTTACATAAGTTATACCGAGTACTGGCTTCTTTTATGATCTCGTTCTGATCTACACCGAGTCGACGTTTGTTCTTTCGATCCGGTTGATTTACACCGAACATTATTCGACTTGTCCCGAGCTATTTACTAGCCTCGTTCATTCATTCCTGTGAGTTATACCGAAGAGTCAGTAAAATTCTACACTCTCGTTGTCGAAGCAATAAACGTACGAGAAGAAACGCCTTTTGGCTGTGGCTTACGCAGGGTTGCCAATCATAATTCCATCCATTGCTTCGGCCTATTCAACCAACCACCGACCAATTCTATATAGGCAGAGATATTAACAAGACATTAGAAAAACAATGACTCTACTATGAATTCAGACACTTGCCAGGAATGCCCATAGTATCATCAAGTAAGTCAGATACAACGCTAGCGTTCTCATTGCAATTTATCTGCAGTCTATTTCTTGTTCGGTCTTGCTCCATCTACATCGGCCAGGTCAGTGAGTAATGTCAGTAATAATGGACTTTATCAAAGAAAATGTACGAATAATGGCTTGTAAAAAGGCACATGCTATGTTTTGCCAAATATCATATGCAGACAGACGAAAGCAAACTCGGCCTCCTGCAGCATTCGATGTCATGTTTGTTTGTTTTCCTTGAAAATAAAGGCCTACACTACGACTGACTTCGCTTCGAAGCCTATCGAGCCCAAGAATTGCTGTTATAGAGTGTCTTTTGCATGGGGTGAATTATCTCCAACTATCATGTCTACACTTCTAAGCTTCTTATCATCACATGAGACATAAAGGAACAAGAACTCATACGATAATGGTCAAGTCAGTCATTCTTTTCACGGATGGGCTCATGCATATCTCCCAAACAACCCAGCAACTGCATGCGCTATCACAATAGTACATCCACTACGCCAAGCCACGGTTAGAAGTAATGCCCGATAGCTCGTCCTAGCAGCTAGCAAACATCCAGTATCAGTAGCACACTGTCATACATCGGGGACTGCACCGCCACGTCAGCTTCATCTCCATTGCGAGAAGGAGGATTGACAAGTAGGGAGCGTGTAGGCGAGAATCAAAGATATGGAAAAAGAGAGAGAGAGAGAGAGAGAGAAGAACGTGATGTAGATGCCCCAGGGCAAACAGATAAGTGCATGTTATCGCCTCAATAATTCTGCTTACGCTTTCCAAGGTAGGCTGGAAGAAAAAAGAAAACAAAAACCCCAATTTGTACAGCTACATGTTCGTGCATATCTCGCTAAGCACATGCATGCATTGTACATTCCATAATATCGCCCTGCTCGTTAGTAGCGTGATACAGTCAAAAATGCAAAAAAATTCATAATAAAACAAGGCAACCCGCTGTGAACCAACACAGGAGCGTACTTTGGTCGGACGTGCAGCTTTTCAGCGGCAGAAGCTGACACTACTGGCGAATCAGGCTCTCGTATCGCGAACTGTGCTGCAAGAGTGGCTTGAATGGCTGAAATCAGGCCGCAACAGTGAGGGGGGAAATGAACAACCGAGATAGATAGTGGCCGTGAAGCTGCATAAGGGAAAGATGATGTGTAGGGAAATAAGAAAAGCAAGGCGCCCTTATTCCCATCAACGTCACCAATAAAAACAAACGCTGCAGGCAGCTTTTGCTCCGAATAATCCTACAGCATAAGCAGTCACATGCACACGCCATTGGTGGGACTAGGGTTATGTGCTCTCGACACTTGTGTTGGGCAACCAAGACTAGAAAACTGACATATCATGTTTTTTTTGTTTTTTTTCACTATTAGTATGGCCAGCCATTTTTCGACACATAGCTGGTTTGAACAAAAAGACATGCGTTTTTGCATTAAGGGAGACATAGGCCTAACATTTGAAGGGAAGGGGGGAGGGAGCCTTTGTTGACGCCAACAGACACCATGTACTTTTTGCTCATGTATTGGTAGTTGAGATACAATACACATCCAAAGGGTTTCTAGCAATATGCTGCGGACAAATTAGTACTGACTACTCGGCAATTTAATACCGGTGGTAAGAGAGAAGAAAGCCTACATGTGTTAGCTGTCCGAGAAAGAATATACACTCTGATATCTGTCCCTACTGCAGTCTAGGAGGTCACATTTTGGAGATCGAATCGACAGAGACGGCTGCTCCGAGGAAGAAAGACAACACGGTTGGAGATTTTGGATACTGCTTGGCGACCGTTTTCAGCAGGCGAATATATATCGCAAACTGAATGATGTTATTGGTAAATAAGTAGATAAACCCCAAATAGATAGCTTATATATGACCTTTAGTAGCTATAGTAGCTATAGTAGCAGATATTTACTGAAATATAATGACATACTAGTATACTAGTATATTAATTTACTCTGAGATATACTAAACTTTACTGAGACCAACTAAATTATACTTCTGTACCTGATATAGTGGTATGCATTGATATACGATGCACTGAAAAGTACTGAACTACGTTGAGTGTGGGACACTGAAATCAGTGGACTACGCTGAACTTTGGTAAACTTCGCTAAGCTACATTCTGTACTATGCTAGACTGCACTAAATTATACTGACTGAGCCCACTAAACTATACTATCTAAACACACTAAGCCCACTAAGCTAACTGAACTAACTGATCTGCGCTGCTATACCCCGAGTCTAAGATACACTGAATTAACTAAACTAACTGAACTAATTAAACTAACTGAATAAATAAATTAATTGAACTAATTGAACTAACTGAACCAACTGAACTAAACTAACTAATTAACTAAACTAACAGAACCAACTAAACCGACTAAACTAACTAAACCAACTAAACTAACTGATCTGCGCTGCCATACACCGACTATGAGATACACTGAAATCACTGAATTACGTTGAAATACACATCCTACACAGTGAATATATAAGACCTGACATACGCTAATATACGCTAAACTAAGATACACAGAATAGAGATATACTATAACATCAAAGTACACGGAACTGGGCTAAACTATATTTAAATCACAGGTTGCCTGCTATAGACATACATACACTAAAATACAACTGAAATACGCTGAGACACTCTGAGATACACTGGAAAACACTGAAATATATCTACATTCCACTAAGGCACACTAAGCTACGCTACAAGACTCACGCAGATATATAGAGATGCCCTGAAATACACTATAATTCACTGACTGAGACACTGAAATTACAAATACTTAGCATTATAGTTGCCTTGCTACAGACAGATCGGTGATGGTGGCTTAGTGATCTAATACTTTGTAGTTCATAGAAATTCTTAATTATACATTTCCATCAGTGTCAGTAAGTTCCAGTATTGTCTTGATCTACAGTGGTATAGTTCATCATCTAATGTCTAAATTATCAAGAGAACTATTACACCGAGTCACATTACAAATTTCTATAGCTGGCTTGTATCTTGATATTCCTATTACATGTAACATTTGACGGCTGGCACTGAAGCTATGTTTTTCATTGAAAAGGTATGAAATAAGTATTAGAAAAGAAAAACCCCCAAAAAAACCCATATATACATCATACTAGAAGGAAACCCCTCCACCCATCATCGTTGCCTGTAGCTTATACTATTTCCAAGTTATCCTAGGGGTTCCAGAGGACATTAGTGCCGTTCAACATGATCCTGGCGTTGCGAAGCACCGTTCGCATCGAGCGCCATAGGCCTTGGTCCTCGATCTCCCAAATCCGATCAGCCGGGAAGAGCAAGCCGTGAAGCGCTGCAACACAAGGGACTAAAGGCTTGCAATAATCTGTGAAATACGTCTTCACGGTCTCGTCAAATTCGAATCCAACTGTGGATCTATCCTTGATATCGTTCAGATGGTCGTTATCAATGTAGTTCAACTCGTTATAACTGGGGATAAAGTTGAGCGTGCCTGGGCCTTCGCAGTGAATGCAGACCCAGAGCAGCACCCAAAAGAACGATTCGAGATCGTGCATGAATGAATGCTGCTCGCCCTGGAGTAGGCCGATTGCTATAAAGGGCTGGGTTCCAACTACTGATGTAGTAAAAGGAACGTCTTCGAGCTTGGTGGCATGATCAAGATCGATCAGGAACGCACGCCATGAGCCATCATTAGATTCGTTGATCAAGAGGTTGCTAACTGAAATGTCCCGGTGAAGAATTCCCGCCCTGTACAGCGACTGGTGACCAGCAATACAGTCCTCGAAGCTGCGGAGTAGAGTAATCAGCGAGCTTGACATGTAGATCGACTCGCCATAGTCGCAGACGACGAGGCGCCGATGGATGCGGTTGTGCAATGGTAAGGAGCTTCCTGTTTCTGCGGTAGTGATGTCTAGGTTTCTGCGCACATTAGTCCAGATATCGTCATCTATACCGTTTACTTGAACATTCTCGTGGTGGTAATAGCGGGCTACGTTGATAACGCCCTTGTATGTCGCCTCGCGGTACAACTCCCCTTCATCTGTTTGATTTACGAGGTTCCACGTGTCCTTGATGGCAAGCGGACGTTGCGGATATTCTGGGATGTGGACCTTCCAGCAAGTCGTTGCGCGGCCGACTACGCAGCACGTGCGAATGAGGCACTCATCGACAATCAGCTGCTGTACAACGTTGTTGCGCCTGATTGCAAGGCATACTTGGTCATTTAGGGCCGTGATGTTAGGATCAAACCCAAGCTGCTCGTTGCCCATCCAGATGAAACTAAGGAGGACGTAGGCAAACTGGTATCCATCCTCGTTGACGTCGAACTTCTGAGAGGAAACTCCTCCTAGGCGATCAAAGGCCCAGACAGTCATCAACGATCCACAGAGAGTGAACCCGAGAACATAGCGGCGTGTCGATTGGATGGTTAGTAGCTCCCGAGATATGGTTCCCAGATCAAGACATGATTGCAAGGCCGTTTCGGGCGATCGGCCGTTGACCAGCTCTCCAGGCACGAGGGCATGGAGTAGTTGATAGGGCGACAAAGCATTCTTGTTGACAATGCTAATGCTCAGTCTACCTGTATAGTAATCTGTGTCACCGGCGTTCGAGTATCTGTCAATGTGATCGATCCGCAGACCTGATCTCGCTATCAGTCTTGTGGGCCTTTCGATGTTTGAAGGGAATTCGTCTGCAAAGGTTGCCAGTCTAGAGCATATTTCCGAAAGCCAGTCCGCGACATTGATCGGCTCCAAGTCACCAGGCCACCCCTCCCAGCCGACACCCTCTACATAGTTCTGGTCGCTGTCTTCTCCGTTACACATCTTGACAAACTCCCTAGATATTGCTCTGATCAGACGTGATTCTCCAAAATACGCCTCGTAGAAGCCCGGGATACCAGTATAGATGGAGCCAATCTTCCTTTCGAGTAAATCCTCAGAGTACGCCTCAAAATCATACTCATCTTCAAATATGTTATCGTGCAGAACTGTCGAATATTCGACATCAGATCTCATATATGCTGTCAAGCCGAATTCTGGAATGGAAATATAGACGAGGTACCATATCTCGATATCTGACTTGAACAATATCGCAGCATCGAGAAGAGGCACCATGTTGTAACTGTTGATCGCGCCGGACTCGACGCCTTCTCTGACCTTGGTAATGTCGTTCCGAAGAATGGTAAAGCCAGTCTTGGAGGGGAGCAAAGAAGACAAGGGGTGACACTCCAGCTGAGCGAGAAGGGCAGTACAGATGGTTTCTAGGTCTGTTTTAACTAGTTAGCCGAGTACGGTGTCATGTAGATATACATGTTTGGCCAGTGTTACCATTTGAGCTAAGGTCACGCCAAATTCGCGGGAGACTAGTGTCTGCTCTTCCACTGCATATAGAGCTGTAAGCTTCATGCAGATCGCGGAGCGTATCCAGTGTAATAGGATAGTTGTCAAAGTCTTCTTGGATGAAATTGTCCATATCCATTTTGGCTGATAAGAGTCTTTGATCAAGGCAGTAGGATCTCAAATAATAAGTTATGCTGAAGTGGCGGGTTAAACGTCGCGATATGAGCAAGCGATGCGGAAAAAAACAGGATATATATGGTAGTCTGTGCCAACAGATTGTAAAGTAAGACAAAGGTATCGGGGCAGCCAGTGTCTTTATGATTGGACTTCCATGGCTGATCCGAGCCGAACATATATAGTAGAACCCTGCGCTATTTCTGAGGTATAATGTTGACCGACATACTGCTCAGTCAGCAGCTGCTGACGTGTCTAAAGCACAGTACTTTCGTGTTCATTCCGGTATACAGTTGACCTGAGTGTGATGCTGAAAGAAAATTTTAAAATTAAATCATGCTGCAATGTGATTAGGAAATTAGTACTGGGTTTACCCGTTGGGGTTTCAAATGGAAGCTTGAGTGACCTAGCTGTGTAGTAACAAACAGAGATACTTGCTGCTTTGAACTTATTCGTAGCATAGCAGAGAGGCTGAAATTTGCCAAAACTGCTAGTTACCGAATACTATAGCCACAGTCATTTATATGAAACTCGTTATAATTACTACTAGTCCCAGTAGACGTTAAAAGTATACAATTACAATGACTGCTAATCGAGTAATGTATTAATACAAAACCATTTAATACATAACCCAGTCTATACCGCAAGCGGTTAGTCAGATAACTGTTATAAGGAAACATCTATTGATCAACTCCAGTATTATATTCAATAGTAAGACAAGGCTTAACATAGCCACTGTATTACTACCCTACTAGATTCCTAGTACAGTAAAATAAAATCTAGTAGTATATTCCCTGGTAAAGCCAGACACTTCACAAGCTACTATATTCCTGCCATCATACAAAGATTAGAAGTCCAGTATTATATACAGTGGCAAGGCAACAGAAGCTAGTATATTCAGTGGCAAGGCAACAGAAGCTATTATATTCAGTGGCAAGGCAACAGAAGCTATTATATTCAGTGGCAAGGCAACAGAAGCTATTATATTCCTACCCTACCGTACTCACATCTCCTACTAGTTCCTATGGCTCTAATATAAAAAGTGTAGTATTATATTTACGGGTAAAGCAAAACTTCACAAAAGCTATCAATATTCCTACCTTACCCTACTGTACACATATGATACTGTACTTCTACAACACTAAAATATAAGTTTACTATGATATTGTTGAAGCAAAGCTACTATATTCCTACCCTACTATACTCACATAATGCTTTGTTCCTATGACCTTAAAATAGAAGTCTAGTATCAAATTCATTGACAAAGCAACGGTTCACAAGCTACTATTCCTATAGCCAAAGTAAGATGGAGTCCATTATGATATTCACTAGTAAAGCAACACTTTACAGGCTACTGTATTTCTACCATGAAAGTAAAAATGAAAGTCTAGTACTATTTTCGTTTACAAAACAACATTTATCAAGTTACTATTCCTACCCATTACAAAAAGTATACTATTCTTTCCATTGGATAAAGCAATACTTGACAAGTTACTATTCCTACCTAATATCAAAGTCTACTCTTCTTTCCATTGGATAAAGCAATACTTGACAAGTTACTATTCCTAGCTGATATTAAAGTCTACTCTTCTTTCCATTGGATAAAGCAATACTTGACAAGTTACTATTCCTAGCTGATATTAAAGTCTACTATTCTTTTCATTGGATAACGCAACACTTGACAAGCTTCTATTCCTACCGTCACCATAAGATGGGCTGAAACGGACGAACTTTTCAAGCCCATCCTGATTACAAATAGCACTAGCTTATAAGTCTTCGTTCTTCTTGTCAGTTGAACCGAAAATTACCGAAGAGTAGTTCTTCCCGCCTTGATGCAATAGATATTACTTCTCTGCACTATTGGACTCGGTTATATTCTTACCCAATACTTGGTATCTCTCTGCGCTAAGCTAATTTCAAAAGTACTTGTCAGCCCATTTTGGGGTTTGATTTAATTTCATATGTTTCAATCATACCTTTCTCATAAGGAGCATCGTCCTTTTTGGGGTACCTTTTAAAACGAAAGAAAAGAGACCGGCTGCCTATTCACCGATATTCTAACTTGCCGATTTGCTGCTTTCAATTCTATCTGAGTCTCCTGAACCTTACATCAGTTGCTACTACTATAATTCAAGCGAATATGTTAAGTCTCGTCGTAGTATATTACCAAACCAGTAATGATTTAAAAGAAGCACCCATGTTGACCTAATTGTCTGTTGTGCGTGGCTGTTGTTTGGGCAATGACGTTTTCATGTCAGATGCTTGATATTTGCTGTGAATAGTTACACTGCGTTAACCCTAGCGTAGCATATATTGCTACAGATAAAGACACAATAAATTGATCCATGTCATGTGATACAAGTAGGGATCTTGGCTAGGGATGCTCAGACATTTCTTTCTCCAGTAGGAATTTGGACTTGTTCTTCCTTTCTTTCTCTTCCTTCTAAAGTCTCATTGTTCCATTCTACTAGATCTATACTAGGAGAAACCCAACGATACAATCCACTACGTTATTTACCACCCTTTTTTTTCCACTTCAATTCCAATTCTTTGTTTCGTACCCTTCCTTTTTATTTTCCCTTTTTTCACTTTTCTTTTTGACTATGTTGACGGTCAAACAACTTGTCATTGCCTATGACCGGGCTGTCTGGCAAGACTATAGGGCCACGTCCAAACACACTATTACTAAAGCCTTGGCTGAGGCTACAGAGGATGAGGCACGATCTGCCAAAGCAGAGGCAACCAGGCTGATGATTTCCCACCCAAAAAAGGCCATGGCAGCAGTATCTAGAGCGATACAGACACGCAAGAAAGCCGAAGCTTCTCGGGTCAACGAGAACATAGCGGCCCAGGAGAAACGACTAGCTCACCAGTATCTGAAAGCCGTTATTAGGGCCCGGAATGCACCGACTCGGTTTCTCGATTTCATCCGCCTTGCCGAGGACAACTTGTTTCTAATGCTGTTCGTCCTGCCTTGCTCTTGGCCGCAGATTTTAGTCCAGCCGGACGGAAAATTCTACCCAAGGCGCTTGCGCACTTGGTCTGACTTCGGCACGATTCACGCCCAGACATTCGATACTTTGCGTACCATGTTTACAGAGCAGGAGCTTTTTCCCTCCAAGGGAGAAATCTCTAATCTGTGCCAAAGTACGCTCTACGACCGCGCCGTGCACACCCAGTCGACGCTTGATGTGTTCATGGATTCTGCTATCGAGAGGTGTACTAAAGAAATAATGTCCAAGTATCTTATGGTTACAGACGACCCTACAGTCAGTGAAATCTACATTACCACGTCTCCTTATGGGCTACAACCACAGTCAGAGCATCTGGATGGCCCATCCCGATGGGGAATTGCGTACCACCATGATGGATGCCGCTTGCCTTTTGTCATAGGAGACCACCATGTTCCATACGTCGGAATGATCAATGACTTGCGTCGCTTCATGTTCTCTCTTCCAAGCGAACAGTTCTTCGCAACCGTTGCTGAAAAAGTAGCTCTATCTCGGACATGGGAGGGCAAGGCAAACGATATCATGGTTGTCAATATTCTTTCCCGAGCTTACGACCACATGATTACTGCTGGAATGGAGTACGGCTATGTGTCAACAGGTGACAGCCTGCTCTTTCTTCGTGTCCCGGAAAATGAACCCCATACACTGTACCACTTCTGGGCTTTATTTCCTGCCTCATCCATCATCGATCCCAACATCAAACTCGAATCAGCTGGAATCAACATGCGGGCACCCCATGCCACTGCCGTTGCGTACTTTACCAGTTTCATTCTCCATGCCCTCCAGTCTACCCCAAGATCCTCATCGTGGATTATGGCCAGAGAAGGCAACACAAGAAAATGGCCTGAATTATACGACGAAGAAGACGAATCAGAAGTAGCCCCGCAGCCAGCTGTTTCCCAGGGGGCTTCAAAGCGGTCATATTCTACATCCAACTCGGGGCCATCCACGGAAGGCCAAGACGTGATTACCAACGATACCAGTGCTACGCTGCCCGTGACGGGGAATGCTCTGGCCATACCATACTGCACAGCTGAATGTATCCTTGGCCTTCATGATAACATGCCATTGGACAACGAATGTCCTAATGTCGAGCTACATCGAGCTGCATTCGCCAACAAAGACAGCCTGCCATCGGGTCTGCCATCGGGTGGACATCCCGTGACGGCGGCTGAGGCTGGGTGTCTCCTTATAAAGCAGCTCTCTCAAAACAAGGATCATGACTGCGAATGCCTTGACAAACTGGGCTATTTCACCGATTGCACTGTGCTCTTTAGAATAACTTTGACTGGGTACGGATACACATTCATTGCGCAGGGAGTGCCGGAATCCTACTACGATCTGGTTGAGCGTGAAGCCTCCGTATACACAGCATTGCGCAGTTTCCAGGGCCGTCTGATCCCCGCCTTCCTCGGCATCATCAACCTCCAACGACCGATTCCACTAAACTCAACATCGTCTATTCACCACTTGCTGCTGTTAGCGTCTCCCACCCCGGACTTTGGGACGACCAATTTGCTTCCTGTGGTCATGACGCTTGAAATGGAAATGAAACGCACCGTCCGCGAGCTGTCAATGGCAAACTTGTGGGTTCGTAATTTTGGTGATAAAAACTATGCCTGGAATCAAAAGGAAGGTCGTATGATGCAGATTGAGTTTTTGGAGTGCGAGTTCAACCATAAGGCGCTGGTCGAGATCGTCTAATGAATTGAGTGCAGGTGCAGGCGACAGTCTTTTTATGTCGATTTTCATGTTTTTCTTCAGTTTTATTTTCTTATGTCTTCTTCTTTTTCTGTTTCTTTTCTATGCTCATTCCTTTCCTATGCTTCCTTTCTTCCAATGCCTCCTTTCTTTCTTGTATTTTCCCCTTCTACGCTCTACTTTTCTCTTTCTTTTCCATGTTTCCGTTCTTTCTTGCGTATCATGTTTTATGACATCCTCTTGTTTAATATTCTCGCGTTAACATCCTCAAGATATGCTGTTTTGCGTTTCTTGTGCTATTTGATCGTCGGATGATTATTTTGCTAAACCCCTTTTTACATTCCTTTGTAATGGAACTGCTTCATGTATTTACTCTTATCATGTATGTCTTTACTTTCTCCTCTTCTTTTAATTTAGTTCCCTTTTTGTTTGATACTACTCTGTATACCATATTGCATTGTCCTTGATTCTTATACTATCAAGCAATCTTGTACTATACTGAAGCACTAAACATTGGATTATGTTCTACAGTCAGTTGTTATTTAGCTGTCAGTTTTTAAACAAGTTGGTTATATCTCAATGTATGAGGTGTCCGTAATTAGTAGATGTCTGAATTCATGCAACTAACTATACTGTATCAGAAAGACTCAGTCGTGGGCAGAGCCACTAGCATTGTACCTGTAATAGATCAGAACATTCAAGCAAAGTATAGACCAATTCGCCAGTATTACTATGAGAGTTATAGAGGGGTCTTTTAGTATATAAAAGAAGGGTCTAGAAGTGATAACATTATGACCTTGTTTAGCTCAGTAAACTTTTGTTTGAATTCTATGAGTCTTGGATTTACATTGTCTCACAAAGAGCATACAAGTGCTCTATTCAAGAACAAGTTGATTCAGTAGCGGCTATCGTTCTAGCGATGTTATGTGCCATATTCTAGTACTGTGATAGGATACAAGTTATGGGAAGAAGCTTAGTTTTGACTATCTTCCATACCAAACCTCATAAAGAGGTATAGGCCTAGCAATATAGAAGCTTTAATATCGAGCAACCTACCGCTTCGGCGTGGAGTCCATAAGTCACGTACCAAAATGTTTCCTATACTGGGATTATCAAGTCGCTAAACACAACAACAACGACAACAACAACAAAACAACAACACGTAGCAGGGACGTGTTATGACTATTCTAGCTGCAACTGCTGTGTTAGCAAACATCTGTTATTGTTTTTGTTATTGTTTTGTTGTTTTTGTTGTTGTTGTTGTTGTTGTTGTTGTTGCTGTTGTTTGTATCTGACACATTGAAATATCCAACTTCGGAAACAGCGGCAACAAATATCGCTTATTGTTTGTTATGGTTTCCATAAATAGCTGGGGCTGGAACTGCCCTCACTAACATTTGAATTCATAACAATGTTATCTTCTATTACAAATTCCACTTGTAGCATCCTAGCATCAGACATCTATCAATACAGCCCTCATTGGCACAATTTAAAAGACGTTGTCCACCTTAACAAGACTCAAAGATCTATTGTGATTCCCATATCAACCTCGGACAACATACAACATGAATACATCCTGATCAAAGAGTATTGTCTAGTGCTAAATACCTTTAGTGTTTATAGAGCTGTCCTAAAGGCGACTAAAAACGCTTTACGGTACCTTTTTTACAACTCGCTCCTCTGCTTTTAATGAAGCGAGCTGCTGTTTCGTAGCATGTTATATTTTGACTTCAACTCTGACTACACTTATCCCATTGTAGTGACCATTTAAATAAATTTATAGAAAAGAAGAACAGGCAAAATAAATAAGGCTATAATAGCAATCTGAGTTTCTTTTCTTAGAGATAGGTTCTTTCCCCCTTGGATAGTCACGAGAAATGTAACTTCCTGAATTCTGCATAGTCTAACTTGCTAGAGTATTCTAGCTCTTATCCTCTCTTGTTTGTTTGTCCAATTATCTGTGTAAACAAAGCCAGAGTCGCCTCCAAGAATATTTTAAACCGATTGAGTGCTTTTTAGACAATACAAATTGCCCCTAAAGCAGTGTGTCGTTAGCTTCTCCTATTACCACCATCTTCCAACAAGTCAATGGAAACTAACAGTAGCTTGTTGATGAAAGATAGGTGAACTAGCCAACTTGGATAAAAACAAATGATATGTGCTTGATACAACACACTACATAGTATTAGCGCGAGATCTTTTTTTTTCTAATTTACAACTGTGCATGCTAACTAACGATGTATTGAATCTTTCCATCGTTGCAAATAGAAATATTCATTTATTCTGCTTCTGCGCGGTTCAATGTCCATACCAGGTGGGGTATATTGATTGAAGCCACTCCAGTCAAGTCTAAAAGAGAAACCAACTGCTAGTTAGGCACATTAGCTCACGGAAACCAATTGTTCACTATTCAATCTCTCCATACCTCAGGCTAGAAGGCGAGGTAACAGCCCTATACAAAGCCATTGCCCTAACTATATGCCTTGCCAAAATATTTCAAAGAGCGAAAGTGAAGAACTGATGTTAGGTTAGGAATATAATCTAGGTCACGTTTGTCACTTAAAGTATTGTTGCTAAGGGCAACATTACTTGGAGCATCATTACTTATGGTAACGTTATGCTAAATTATCAATTGGGTAGTTGCCATCATTAGATACTTGGATGATACTTTCAGTGGGTCAAGTAAGACTAACATAAGGTCTATTAATAGGGACGATCAGATGGTTTTGATCAGGCAAGGTAAGTATTACGAAACATTGCAACCCTTGTAACCTCACTTTACAAAAGATTAGACTTAGGCATCCAACTATAATCAGGCCCAAAAAATGCCAGCAATATCAGTTGTTATAGTGTTATATTGAGAGCATTTAGTTCTGCTGCCTATAATAAAGTCAGCAATCAGTGCTAGTAGCTGTAGTTTTTCATACTAGGCCCTGACTTATGGCAACATTATGCCACATATTATCATTTAGGCAGTTGCCATCATTACATACTTTTGATGGGTCTACTATGTATAATTGGGGATATCAGACGGTTCTGACTAAGTACAGTAAGTATCACGAAACAGTGAAACCATCATAACGACACATCAACTAACATGATAGACTTAGGCATCAGTAAATGATTAGGCCAAAAAAAAACCTACAATATTTTCTAGTATTCTGAAGAAGCTCTATTGACCATGATAAATCCAAATATTAATCCTATTACACTAGGCCTTAATTTTGGCCAACATTATGTTATATATTAAATATTATCAATTTAAGTGATTGCCATCATTCAATACTTTAATGGGCCAAATACTAGTGTTGACAATATTAGGAAGCAATAAAACCCTCATATTTCATATTAATACTTAGGCATCAATGACTAGTAAGGTCTCCAAATAAAAACCCACAATATTTATTATGTTACTAAAAAGGCCTATTTCTGATGCCCAAGTAGTATTAGTGCTAGACACTAACCCACAAAACTAGAGCAATCAACCTTTCAAACATTGCAGGGCTCTAAGGGAAGTTACTATATCAACAACATTTATACATTAAATAGTTAGTGTTTATCTACTGGCATAGGAAGCTTTTTAAAAGCTTTTTTCTTTTATTTATCAAATCTATTGAGAAAAATATATAGTCCCAGTAATGCTAGTATATAGACTTTGTTAGTTCAGAACAGAATGCGTTGGAAAATATTCGTTTGATGATTTATTCAAAGCAGAACTAAGACTACATAAACAGAAGATGAAGAAAAAATATAGGCATAGCCTAAGACATAAGAGACACTTTCTGGAGGAAATTTTCAAGTACAAAAAAATGAAAGAGAAAAAAAAGGCAAAAAATAAATCGTTGGAAAGTTAACACAACTCATGATGTGAATGAACGTAAAGAATCAGATAGAAAAGAAACCAATTTTCGACTAATAAAGATGGAAATGGAATTACATAGCCAAAAAAAACAAAACCCCCCAAAATCCATTACACCATAGGCGCAGTCAAATTGACGGCGGGAACTCGTGGCGATGTGCTCCGAACTAACGCCATAGATGGTGGCGGCTTAGCCTCAAGACTTTTAGGCGGTATTACTAGCTCCGGCCAGGACTGTGGCATCTCTCCAGGGCTTCCGTCATCTTTCCAAACAGGATTAAGACGCAACGGATTGATCTCAGGGGGCACGGGGCCATCCTCCTTCAAAGAACCACCGCTATTAATGCCTCCACTACCAGCTAGGCTGCGCTTGTTGCTTTCAGCACGAGACCGCGGAGCCCGGGCCGGAGCCGGCACCAGCGGAGATGGAGTAGCAGCTAATAGCGGCATAGCTGATATGCCACCGCGTGGACGTGTCGAGGGATTGCCCAGTGATGACATTGACATGGCGGAGCCATAACTAGAACCGAACGAAGACGGCGTACGGACAGTCATGTACGAGGCGAACTCATCTTCCATAGCGACGTGCTCGAGACCGCACAGGACGCCCTCGGCAAAGGCACAGCCAGGCGGAAGAATCAGTGCGGGTGCGCCGGCATTGACACGAATCAGGGCATTGCTCAGCTCGAACAGATCGAGGTCGTCATCAGCCAAAATCTCACGAAATGGATTCTCCTCGGCAACGTCAAAGGCACTAGGCGCGGTTCGCGGGCGCAGAATGCCAGACAGTGGTGTTGAGCTGCCCTCAGGCACGACGATGAGACCCCACCGGCGCGCAGTTGCCACGGCAGACTCGATATCCAAGTCAGCGTCCCGAGCGGCCCGTCGAAAGGCTGAGCTCTCACGGAACGAGGGTACTGAGCCATACAATGCCCACCACGTGCGGCCGTTGATAAAGACGGCAGGCCCATTATCAACAGGAATAGGCGGTGGTGGCGGTGACAGGTTGGCGGGCATCGAAGTCTCAAAGGCAGAGTGGCTGATGGTGCAGTCGGCGGCGGCCTTGGACTCTGGGACATCAGCTTCCGGCTCGTCTTCCTCCGGTATACATGGCGGCATCTGCTGGTCCACGGTATCCACAAAATTTTCCAAGATGTTAGCCGTCACGGACTCAATATTACGTCTAATCTTGAACAACTCCTCGCACGCCGAGGATGTCTCTTCAAACGCCATGTTCTGGTCAACATCGGCGTCAGGGTCGTCATCGCGCAGCCGCAACATCGAGTCCGTAACTACCTGCCATAGCGTTAAGTACGTGCGCTGCGGAATGATGAGCGGTGACATGGCGTCAACACTGCTTTGCGAGTCACAACTAGCTGTGTCAAAGGTGGTCGCCGAAGCATCAAGGAAATCCTCGAGTAGCGCCGCCGCCGCCGCAGTGACGTCATTAGCCCGTGAAGATGAAGAAGAAGAGGCTTTGGTGTGTGCCAGAAGGATGCTCTGTGATAGTGGTAATTGGGTTAATTTGCTGCCGCCGTCGAACACATAGTCAGCCTCAGTCTCAGAATCCTCCGATTCCGAGTCTGAGTCCATCGCCGGAGGAGGAGTTGCATGCCGCGGCACTACCGGCGGCAACGACGCGCCTGCGCTTCGTGAACTCAAACTAGTATCCGCCGTAGAATATATAAGCTTGTCGCACGGTGACGCCACCCGGCGCATGCCGCGGCGCAGACATTCATTAACAATGGCCAAATCGCGCTCAATATCGACTGCGCCGGTTGTCTTGCCCTGGCCCCGATTAATCTGCTGCTGCTGCTGCTGCTGACGCTGCTGAGCCACGTACGAGCTACCGGGGCTAACCGAGCTACTCCAGCTCGATGAGCTCGATAGCACAGGCGATCGCGGTGGAGACGCCATTTGTGCCAGTGCGCCTGGAGACGACGCCGCCGACATCTGTCTGCTGCGGTTTAGCGTGTACCTTGCGTGATGAGCGTGTGGTGCCCACGTGTTGAGAGCTGGCTTACGCGCTGGGATTGGTACTGGAGCTGCTGTGGCTGTCGGCGTCGTTATTGCTAGTCCTGTTTCTAAGTCTGGTCCTGTCGATGTTCGAGGCGTAGATACCATTGATACGCAACTACTTCCACTGTAGCTTCCACTGTAGCCGCTGCCCTGGCCTGATGAGGCCATCGAGCTTCGCTGCAAATCAGTGCATCTCTGTTGGCATTGATATTGCTGCTGCTGCTGGTCGGTCTCCTGTCGCCTGTTGTATACTGGACTTCCGGACTTGTGATACCGTTGCAACAGCTCGTTCCGGACATCACCGATCTCAGCCCGCAGATGCACCATGCAATATCGCACTCGCGAATCTTCCGTCTCGATCATTGCCCGATACCGGCAGTCCGGCTTGGAACAGGCCGGTGCGTGTAGTTCGTAGTCCTGTACAGAGAGAAGACAAACACAGTTAGCACCCATATTCAGCAACACAAACAAATCATATCAAGACAGTACTACTGTCTGCCCAGTCTTGACAACGTACCATGGCCATTGTTCTTATAGATCCAGTGCTCCGCATTGCTTATATAAGGAGCCCTTCTTGCGCCTTTAGTTCAATATTGTACGGTATGCGTTGAATCTAGTGCTAGACAGAAAAAGAAAAGCACAACACAGTCTTGTGCTTCTTCAACGATAAGACGAAGAAAGAGAAATAAAATAAAAATAAAAAACACCAGAATATTTGGCTCTGTATAATAGAAAAAGGTTTCTAGAAATACACATACAGTACTTAAGAAAAGGAATACAAAAAAAGTATACAAAAAGATAGAATTGACTAAATAAACACAGAAGACAAACACTCAGGAAGCATAGCGAAGAGAAGGGGGGGGAATGTCGATATACAAATAGGCGTTCAACATAAATCGAGAGAGTCCTGCCACGAAGAACGAAGAAACCGAAGAAGATTGGAGTTTTTTTTTATTTTATTCTCTGTAATTTCTCACGTTTGATGGTTGAACAATTGGGGGAATAATATTGAATATTCAGAACATATCAAACAAATCTAAAAAAAAAAAATTGCTTTCTTCTTCCTTGTTCTCATCATGTTCATGAACCCAGCTTCTAGGTTAGGAGGATCCGCAACAGCTCCTTTCTACGCGTACGAACACCAAATAATACATAATTACTATACGCACAAGAACACCCCCCCCCCCCCAATTACTACTTGTTCTTCTGAAAATATTCTCTAAATTCATCTCTCTCATATCATTAGCCTCTCCGGGCGGAAGTCCGGGTGTAATCTGTCAGAATCCCGTCAAACACTGTATTAGTAAAACATGTGGCTTGACTATCGTGGGATCGAGAAACTAAGCTAAACACCACGCTTTCTAAATATTCTGTAGAGTCTCTCACTCTTACTACATAACTTTTAGATTCTATTTTTCGTTATCCCTCGCATAAATAAATCTGCAAGGAGAGGCTACCAGTGTTAGTTCCCCTCTTTCTATTCCCTCACTAGTTCTGCCTTTCCTAGATTTTGCTTCTTCTTGGTGTTTCTGATATAGCTCATGAATTATATATCCTCTATATGATATCTTGACATCAGCTTTTAGTGCCAGATACTCGCTTCTATCATATCTCTTGTGTTCATTGCTATCCCTAGAGGTCAGGTCTCCCTATAATTACTTCTCATGGCGTTCGTTCCCTTAATCTTGGTCATGTCCGATGTTTCAAAAAAAAAAATCTTGTTAAATATCTATCTACATACTATTGATCACTTCACTCTAGCTGGCTGTCGCGTATTTCTTCAACTATTACTATTACTAACATCCATCACTGGCGCATCGAGAATTCCAGTTCTTACCTTGCCCTTGCATACTCTTTTTTTTCTCTTTTTGTTGTTGAACGCCCCTTGTTCTTCCGTGTTTCTGTCTGGGACCTTGTAAGTGCCGCTACAGTTTGTCGCTTATATTGTCTAGGACTTATTCCGAGATGTAATAAGTAGATAGCCTATCACGATCTGGTTATATGTTATCAATGTACGTACAACCGTTTGATTACACGTAGTTTATACTAAGCTTCCCAAGTCTCCCAACTAGAACGAGGCTCTCAATTTATTAAGGGTAATCTAAGTGTAAATAGTGTGAAGAAGTAGGAGAATAGACACTACAAACAAGATCACTAAAGAATGATTATCTAGTAAAGATTTCCACTGACGTTAGGACAATCAATACTTTCCTGTTGAAAGAATTCTTCCCTTGTTAGCTTTGACCGAAGTCCTCTTCTATTAAGAGAGTCCTCTATTATGTCCAACATCTTGCCTTACCATGGTATCCTTGTCTTGTCCCTGTCACCTTAACAACATCCTCTCCCCCCCCCCCCTCCCCTACACTGCCCTGGCCGAGTACAGAGTCCTAGAAACCGCAGACTGAAAATCAAGATCCAACTTATTAGTATTAACACTTAAGAGTGTCCTTTTATTTTTTTTTATTTTTTTTCTCATTCTATTGCTCCTCCATCCTGCGCATCCTAAGCAACTTTTCGATTATAGTACTCGTTTTTTCCCGAAACCTGACATGGACATCCCTATTCGAACATAGTCTAAGAATTTGGAGTTGCGGAAACAAAAAAAAAGCTACCAAAAGGCTTTATAAATCTGGTATTCACTCTTATATCATTAGCATGGGATGTAACTAAATCATTATTGTAGTGTTCATTTCTTACTATTAGTTCTGTAACAATTCGGTTGAGAGGCTTTTCATTTAGTTATATTTACAGCAAACTAAGAAAACTACTATACATCGTGGAAGTTTACTATGGTCTCCTTAGATTATATGTCTATAGTAATTGAAAAATCATGGAAGCAACCAATCTTTAACACCGTTTTGTCTCTATCGATAATCAGAATTCAACGATACGTCAACCGTGCGTCATTATAGGCTAGTAGTCATGTTTTACTGTATCAATTATATACAAAGGCTTGGCTTGAACATGGATCATGGCAGCGTGACCCGTTCTGTTTGTAAATACAAGAGAATAGATACTACTAGTAAAAAGTCGACACACATTATCATGTTCAAAATAATTGGTTATAAAACCAAGTATCGTTTTATATCTGTGTACCTCAAGCATGTGTGTGTAATCAGTATAGACTCATCAATACCAAAACTCTCCATTCGATTTGATAGATTACAGACGTGCTGACGACTTGTAGGCCTCGCTCGTACTTGATCGATCAAGGCCTTCCTTGCCTTTCTTGCCGTGGCTTCGACAAGGTTAGCAAGCAGCAGCCAGGTCCTCGCAAACGAACTACTGGAGTGAGCTTTCTTTATCGGTTGTTATATATTTATTTTTTTTTGTTTCTAGTGGTGCTCTGGCCATGTTTCTCCTTCTTTATCCCTCTCTTCCTGTTCTCTTTCTCTCTCTCTTTATCCTATGTTCTGACCTGGCCTTTCAGCGTCGTATTTTTCTTATCAGGGAGAAATTAAAAAGCTGACAAGTTTGTCTCTAAGGCTACTAATGTTGTTAGGGTTACTTTATCCTGTTGGGATTCTTTATCCCACCAATAGCCATACATTCCTGGAGTTGTTTCTCGTTGATTTATATTTTGGGACGCGCTAAAGTAAAGGGTTACAAACGGCCCAACCAACAATTTATCAGCGACACGTAGTTTTTTGATTGATGTACTCATCCTTCATTACTACTAAATTGTAGGTTAACTATGATAAGTAGCCTTGTATACTTGTTTAGCCCTTCTTTCTCTTTCTCTCTCTCTCTCTCTCTGTTCTTATTCCCACAATATTCTGCCTGCCCACTCGATATGGAATTCATGGGCGGTTTATAAAAAGCCTCTTACTTTCCTATTCCCTTGCATATCTTCCGAAGCTGACGACTAGTAGGGAGATGAGCTCAAGACCACGGGCGCTCTTTTTTACATGAAAAAGAAAAAAGCTACATAATACATATTGACAGGTGGCAAAAAAATTCATTAGTAAGGTATCAGTGGCAACTTTAACCATTGCGAGGAGCCTGTTCTATTCTAGCTGAACAACCATTAAATATTTAGTCAGACGCATTAAGTTCCGACCCGTCGTCATCTTACTGCATCATACGATAAAAGTCAACATGTTAAGATCATGGGTTATGTTAGGGTTAAATATCTTGTCGGACATCACAATCCTGACAGTGGAGAGACAAGAAAGAACACACGGCAAGGAAGAGAGCGCTAACCAAACTATTAGTACATATCAATTAAATTGTTACATTCCGCACTAAAGCGTTGTTGGTTTAGGTCATAGCTTCTGTACTTAGCTCTATATTTGGGGCTATAGGTTATGTTATAGCAGACTTGGGCTTTGAATTTTAGCAGTTATATACTATAGTAAGCTAGTGGAACTACGCTAGCCCATGCTAGCATAGCTGTTTCTAATCCATTGGCGTGGGTGAAAAGAACAGGTGACTTTTTGGTAAGCTTTCTTCTCCCTTGCAGTCGGAACTGGAGCAAAAAAAAAAAGCAAGAGTGTATTTTTTTTTTACTTTTTTTTTTCTTTCTAATCTCTCCGAGAGAGAGACACGGGAAAAAGTAGTGCTGACGCTGTTATGAATGCGGCACAGTGAATTATGAATAGCTATTAGTAACCATAGTAGCCGATCGTTTTCTTGATATGGCATTGAGCCCGAAGGTTAGCTTGGTTTGTCTTTGAATTTATTGTTTCTTGATTTTATTGCCCCTCCCCTCCCCCATGAACCTGATCCTGGATATCCAGCTCGCTTCCATTCCATCCCTGGGCAGCGTCCATCCGGGCGTTAACTTGTCTTGGGAGTATATGCTCTGAGAGGATACCCTGAACAGTAGATACGGGCCTACTATCTCAGTGATCATAATGTAAAGGTTCTATGGCGGCATACAAAGTCCCTCAAGTTAGGGGAATTAGGCACTATCTAGAGCTTCTGATAAGAACGAATCTTCTGTTGAATTACATTGAAATGTTCATGACAGGACAATAACTCCGTTTACTTGATGTGATGATTGCCTTCAGGTCTATGAACACACAGACGAGCCAGCCAATGGGATATCAAAAGCCGGCTGACGGGCCTTTTTGCACCCACTACAGCATTCTGTTCCCATCCTATCCTTGTTCAGCCCTTTTCCCTTGTTTTGACACTCAGATTGTGGAAATCAAAATATGGGATTACGTTCCACGTTGCCACATTTTCAGTGTGTCGTTTTTTATACTGTGTTTATTCTTTTCTTTTCTTTCTCCCATGGCAGAGAGCCAGAGAAATAGTGGTAGGCGTTACTGAGTAGCCTGATACTCGAGATATCAAACCCAGTTGTCTCCCTTACGATTCTGCACATGATAGACATATGGTTCGTCAGTGGCTCATGATTTTTATCCCTCGCGGAGGAATCTTTCTTTTTTTTTTCCTTTTTTTCTGAGGGGAAGGGGGGGGGGGAGAAATATTTGTCAATTACAAAGACTACATTATGCATGAAAAAAAAAGAAACAAAAGAAAGAACATAATCTAGACCTTTCCCCTCTTTTTTTCTCTCCCTTCGAGTTTCATAGTGAGCCGATCTCTTTCAAAAGACTTTCCCTGATGATACATCTCTACTAATATCACTCTTTTATGGTGTTATTTGTCTAGCTTGATATATCTCTTAAAATCAATAATCTTATCCAGTTTCTAGATCTAAGAAGACTAGCTTGATATTAAAGCTATGGCAAACTTGCTTGTTGCTAGGAAGAATTTCGAAACACTGGCAATATCGGCATTGGTCACACTTTAACAGTGCAATATGAATCCTAGTATTAGTATAAAGATTGTTACGGCCAGTCACAAATCCTGGCGTCAAAGGTGAGGAACAACAATCTCGTCAATAACGTAATGGTTTCTATTTGAAGGAAAAAGAAAAGAGAAGAAGAAAAACGCCACCAACTTGGCAAGTATTTATAAATCACAAGCAACTTACAGGAGGAAAGGGGCCAGCGTCTTCTTTTCTGTTAATCCCTCTTTATTCCTCTGGTCATCAATTAGACTAGAAGCTTTGTTCATTGTTCTTTTTCATTTAACAATGCGAGAGACTTTTTCCCTTCTTTTCATGTTCACCGGTTTGTGTGTGTCAGCCACCATATTTGTTGATTTGCTTTACAAGTACTGCTAACTGCTAGTAGTAGTAAGCAGATAAAACCATTATATTGATCATCATAATACATGACGCAAAGCCTTGGCTGTTGTTTATAAGTATATTATTTGAAGCTTTGAAGCTAGTAAGCAATGCCTTTCCGAGCCACCAGACTCTCTATTCCCTTTCTTTTTCTGTACCTCTTCAAGAGAGCCACAGTGTAGGTTTTTCTCTCATTTCTTTTTCTTATTCAAATTTTACATCTTTCCAGATAGGTGTTATTCTGTAAAGTCAAAGCTTTTTGTAAACTCAGCCACCTTATTTACTACTCTCACTAGTATGGTTTATTTCTTTTACAAAGTATTATGTTGCTACTTTCATGCCTACAGCATGATCATGGCATTTATTTACTTGTGGAAAGTTTGAGGTAAGTAGATCATTCATTCTATTTGACCGCGCCACATATATACTAGTTAGGAGGAGAATATAGGGGGAAACAAAAAGGAAAAAAAAGAAACAAGGTACACACTTGGAAGCCTCTATTTCTATTGTATTCTAGAACATGACAACATGATGAGGGAACATGTCATTATTCTGCTTTATGTCTCCTGTTGCCTGTATATTGATACTTGAGACTTGACAAAGAAGAAGGTAGGCTTAGCCATTGGCAACATTATAGTCATTTAGGAGCTAGTCTTGACTATGAACAAGTGACAGAAGACTGGCCCATCTTGATATCTATTAGCTTATATCTGAGCATCTTCTAACAAGAACTGGCCCTAGTTACAATGTTCTATTTAGTGTTATCCCAATGCATTAAACTATGTATAATGGAGTGGGTTGAAGCAAAGATTTTCTTTAGATATCTAAACTCAGGCCTCAGACCTCCATCTTTTGCTGATTGTTACTTTAACTATAATGAAAAATCCCTTTGATATTACGCTACTTGAGTATATATTTTGTGTCTTGTTTCCCTCATCTGGTCTTGTGCATGATAAAGATACACACAGATGGCATTCATTGTCTGTGCGTTTCCACAGTAGGGTCATGTTGAAGTTTATTTTATTTTATATTAGTAATTTTATTTAGTTGATGATAATACTATATATATATATACACATATTATACATCCTTTGAGGCTCTAGAACTATGAAGATTGTCATGTTAGTTCAAAAGCTTGATATTCTGCTTAGTATAGGTACAGCCATGAATTGATGCCTTCATCTAAGTGCCTTTGTCCCTTTTTTCCAAGTTTCATTCTCTACTTTACAGCTTGTTGTGCAACACACCAATATATGGCCTGTCTCTTGTACTTGCCCACCATTACAAGATACAAGATTAGTTTTTAAGCCTGGGATATATATGTATGTGTATGTGCGTGTGTGTACAGAGAAAAACTAATAAACAAACCAGAAGAACAGCTACTTTAGACAGTTATCATGTTGTACAAAGCTTATATATCCAATGACAAGCTTCCACTTATAGTTCCTTTTGAAACTTTTCTGTTTGTGTGGCCTGTCAAGATAAAGCTGCAAAATAACTTGTGGGAGTTTTGTTGTCTATTTATCATTCATGTAATTTATGGATATCGTATATACCTTTGGCTTACTCTGTTGGTCTATATTATATAAACCCAACAAGTTGAAACAGGATTAGTATAAGTAGTTTGAAGAATAGAAGCACCTTCAAGAATCCCCTTTATGAATGAAAGCAGAGATCAAAAGCAGACTGAAGAATAAAAACAACTTCAGGAATAAAAAGAACTTTAAGAATAAAAATAACCTTCTTGAATAAAAACAACTTTCATAAACATTATAAGTAACATTCAAAAATGTAAAGAGAGAATGTTGGAATGTTGGGTTTTCAAGAAATGACAGAAAACTCAACTTGAACTACTTCTACCTATAAAACCTCAATCTTGTCATAATTTTAGTCTCTTATCAAGTGACGTATTGGAAAACAAATGCCCAAAAACATTATATCTAGTTAAACATTAATAAGAACTCAAATGGCCATGAAATAGACACTAGAATTGGAATGATACAAAGTTTGTTTGCAATATTTTTATCTGAAAAAATGCCAAAATCTTGTTTGCAAGAAAAACAACCAAGAAATGCAAGATTCACTTTTGTATTTTTACACCAAAACTTATAA
>LXKZ01000357.1:0-52635 GCA_001856765.1 Endoconidiophora polonica
AAGGTTTGTCAAGAAACTACTCCTGCAAGAAATTGGCTAAAATACTTGAAGCCAAGTGGCAAGTGTACCACCAGCAGAGGCGAAGATAGGGCGGAGGAGAGAGCCGAGGCAGTTGAATGTGGACAGACACAAGCGGAGGTGTGACGTGTCTTTGGGAGTTTGAGTTTTCTTGATTTATTATATCTACTAATTGTTTTGATTTTCCTTTCCGGCCTTCTAACAGCCAGACATGGGCTTGTTCTGGTTTTTCATATATCTTTTGTCTTTTTATCTGATATGACGTTGTGCTACGAACCGTTGATGCAAGCTCAACAGAACTCTGAATATCACTTTACTGTGGTCTTCATTGCTCTGGGTTATGGAAAGATAATAGAGCCTCTACTCTAAGGGGGGGAGCCTTAGTGGAAGACCTTTACGTAGCAATGTTGGTAGATGTTTCAAAAAAAATTGAAAAAAAAAACACATACACACACACTTGACTGCTAAGTAGTCTATCTATATTGACAATGGGAAGAGCCGGCTGAAACTAACACTCCCCTGAAGATTCAGAAGATAAACTGATTATAGACACTAGCAAGTGGTCTACGTTCATAAGTGATGGTATCACTCCTATCTTTGGATAATGAATGATACCAACATATTGAGATAATACAGCTATCGCTTCCAAAGATTTTAGTAGTTGTACACAAAGTAATACAAGTTGATTCAAGATGGCATGCCACAGTATATATGTCTTACATCATATACACAGTACCACTTTTCTCCAACAACATCATACTCTTAACAAGTATTATTTACAAACATATAGATATTGTCCGATATACAGAGTTGAACTTATGTTGCCGTTTATATATTAAGACTACAAAAGAAGTCTGTATGTAAGCATCCATGAAATTTATCGAGTAGGTATAACCCTCATTGATATCAAGATAGCGTATCTTATGTTACAGCTGTGCACCAAAGGCGCCTGGGTTCTTATTGGAAGTATAAAGCGGAACTATTAGGGATAGAACGAACCATAGACATGCCCAAAACATAAAGAAGCTGATAAAATGTGCTGCGCCATGTGGTTCTTTATGAACTTTATCATAGTTAGTTGTCAGAGTTGTCACAATATGTCGTAGTGTTGCCATTACATACATAAACAAACATAGAGAAGTGCGTACCCAGCTACTTGACACTTATAATATATAGCCCCTTGGCGTTTTCAATCGATAGGTAGTTAGTTTCTTTTTTGCATATGTATGTTTTCAAAGGCATGTTCTGTTTGACAGCTAAGGACAATTTGTTGATTAGCGATTAACCCTAATAGATGGGTTGTATATATATATACCCATTTTATTTTCACCATGGCTTTTACCAGCAGGCCCAAAAACGACTCCGGCCTAGGTTCGTCTATCAGCTAGCTAACAGCGACAAAGGCTTCAAATACCTCACGAAGACCCTCCACCATTAGGAATCACTTGTTGGCTAGAAAGACGGCAACTACACTCTCACCTTAGTTTTTTTGCTTGATAGATTACGGTTTTATCTTATTTTATATTTTCTTCCTTTTATTATTTCACTACATAGTCTCCCCTATGTTTTCCCTCTCTTTCCTGTTTTTGATTATCTGCTTTCTTTAGCATCATGTCTGGTTTTGCTCTGTTCAATTTTCTTTCTTTTCTTATGTTTTACTGGGTTTTCATGTTATTCTTTTTTTTTTCCTATTTATATTCAACATGGAGGTACACATAAAGCTTGCAGTCACAGGTTTAGGCCTAGGAGCACGAACCCACACTGCAGGTGTGCTCTAAAGATGCCAATACTTGATGCATAAGGGTTCTTCGAATAGCGGAGCCCTCTAGCGAGCCCTCTGTTCAATGATGGAGTCTATGGGCGATAATATATTAGATAACATAATTAGCAGGCCTGGGTGAAACCTGCTAAACAGACTCACTAGACTATTCTAGAATAGGAACTATAAATATGTAATGGAAGAATTCTCCATGCATTATATATTGGAAGAATATATCAGAAAATCTGTATATCACTTTTACTAGTAAATACATCCATCTGTTTTTTTTCAAGATTACTTAAACCAGTTTGTTTACACTGCAAAGCATTCACTAAATATATTGTCTTGCTATCCATTACTTTAACCAAGTTTGCAATACACAAACCCTTTGAATCTGTAGGGTTACATGATGACACATCCTTGTCGGTCACTGGCTGATAAGGAAGGGAACTATGCGCGATGCCTCGAGCACTTGTGAAGATCGCACGAGGAGAAAATTTCTCCATTAAAGATTTAACGAAAAGATATAGAAGATGTCCTGGGAGGGATTGCTAACTCTAGTGGATCATGATTCTAATGCTTTTATTTTAGTTACACTGTTGTCATTATTCGCTTACAGCCGCAAGTTTATTTATTTATTGGCTTCTTGCTGACCCGACTGACGATCAATGGTTCACAAAAGAATAGGACTACATTGTCTGTGCTGATGCATTGCCAAGACGTTGATTATTGCAGGTTGCTTGACAGCCGACCATTTGTAGAGGATTTGGGGGGTTTGGAAACAATGGGAAGGGAGGCTGGAACTTGGACGAAAAATACGACGTTCTAACGACGTCATTGACAACTTTGTTACATAGTAAAACAAATGGAAGAGAGAAAGGGAAAGATAGATCGTCCCGCCTTGTTTGAAATGCTGTGCCTGTATGAGATTCCTGTAAACTTTGATGATAATAAGGATGAATATTTCTAGACCAAATGACAAACTGCTTCAGCAGTCTTTTACTCTATTGTGAAAGATCTCATAAATGTTAGGGGAAGCAAATGCTGTTTCGTCGGTCCCACTTTTCTTCGTTTTTGAGGTTCGTGGAATTGAGATTAATAATGATACATGCTCTCGTTCTATTTTCACTTCCACATGTGTATTCTGTCAATCTTTTCAATTACGAAAGCCTATATCGCACCCCTATTCCGACAGAAGCCTTATTTGGTCGTTGGTAAAGCTGTATCAAACATATTGAAATCCTAAAACCTTCTATGTTGTTGTTATCACTCTACTTCTTGCGCCACGGCCTGGTTCAGATTTGTACTGTATGATTTTTTGTGCCTACGGACAGTACATATAACGATGATGGCGTTTCTTCGGCGATGGGTGGATCTCTGCCCCACCTCATACATCAGATACGCAAGGCTCAATGCTTACACAGTCTCAGGGAAGGGCCATGTATCTTAGTAACGAATTGATTTGCGCTGTTTTTTTGTGAGTTTGTCCAATTGTCCGGTATCATGCAGCAAGACGGGGTAGCTAAGTAATCAGACTAAACTTGAGCCGCAATGCCGGGCCTTGCGTGCCCCCCCCCTTGTAATAAAGTTAGTAGATATCATGGCTACTTAGTGCGGTTACAAATCTGAGCCATCCGTGGATAAACTACTTATAGTCCGTTCCGAGAGGAGGGGCAAATATATCAATGCACATCGCATATTCCACAAGAAAGGTCTTTTGCGGCGGCGGGGCCGAAGATGAAGCCTGCAAAAATGTTGAGGCTCAGCAAGAAATTAGCATTGTTGGTTGCTCGAAGAGTAGCTGGACTAGTGGGCCTTTGCGTTATAATCTCCACATCGGCTTTCAAGACTGAATAGCGTCTTTGGAATATCGTATAACATAGATATACTTCACTTGACCACTCTTATTGACCAAGTTTCTAATTGCTAAAAGGCCGCTTTCGTTTCTTGATCCAGATAACCGATGAAAATTGTATGTATAGATAATTGTTGACTGTAAGTGTTGTTTTGTCTCTTCCTTCATCCGCCTTGCAGCAAATACTTAACTCCTTCATATGATCCTCTGGAATTAGTTTGCGCTGACATCATCCTTCGCATTCGTCCGTCAGTGTTGATAGTGTTACAAGGATACATTGGATCTATGATCTTGCCAGCAGAACCCGAGCCCCCCCGCCAAACTGGAAGCTTGACGCCGAACTCTATTCTAACAGTTACAAGCTAAAAGACTTCCGTTTATATAATGCCCCTGAACTACTGAAAGTGAGCTTAGAATTGAAACGGCGCTTCAGGATCAACAATTAAATCACAGTCCCATACAGCTTGTCCCAAAATGGACTCGCCGAACGCGCCAACCGGACGATCAAAGAAGAAGCAGGCAACGCTCTCCTCGCATGGGCACAAGTGCTGAACGAATTTTGGTTTTGGCGACGGCTGCCGCCACTCACACCTATAACACACATACGCGATAAAATGCGACAGGCAACACAACTGATTCCAATCCTTTCTTATATTAGGCTGCAAAGCCCACTCATATATGGGAATGTTGTCCCAACGAAGCATCGGTAAGTTGATATTCTGATATTTGCCTTGACCCAGGCCAAAATGGTTGAAATAGCATGGTTGAAATAGCACAAAGGACGGTAGAGAGTCACAGAGCTTCGTCTCAACTTTGTATCTTTTTTTTTTGACTTGATTTTGATATATTTCAAGTCTACCTAACTCACGAAGAGCATACAACTCTCTTTCAATTTTGTGTCAATGTGTCTCTATAGACCATACAAAGCACAACAACAATCAGCGGATCTCTGTCAAAAGATTACATGGTATTGCAGAGTTTAAATTCGCCATAGCGAAGAATGCAATCAGCCCCCAGAGCTTCCAGCAGTCTTATTAGGGAGACTGTCGCATCCTAAATCATTCTTTGGTGCTATCAAGCAAGTGAGAAAAACAATCAAGAAGCTGCTAGGAGGCTTCTTGGCCTCTCCCCTTCTGCTACTAGTTAGGCGGAGATCCTAGAGTTTAGAAGATTGGCCGGAGAGTGGACAGATAGAACACGCAGCTCCCGGGCTACGACAGCCTCGGACACTATTAGCCTTCTATTGGCAGGTCTGCAATGACCGAATCGGACATGTAGCAAAGATGCCTTTTCTTTATGGTGGAGATATATGCTCCGGCTACCTATGCGAAATTAGACGTACCACTCCCTACGAAAACCCTAACTGAGCTCTCCCGCGGAAGACGCTTAGCTGGCTACTGGCGGCTCGCGCTGGGCACGGTTACTTCTGTGCCTATCATGAACGATTTAACACCCCAATGCGGTGCTGCAATGTCAATGCGACAAAGATAAATATCTTATTCAATTCTACATTTGCATTCTGGCCAGACGAAAGTCACAGGTGGTGCCTTATTGGAATCAAGAAGGGATATACAAAATATTCTTGTAACTGAGAAGAGTCTGGCGCTACTCCAGACATTTGTGAACAGATTCCCGGTTGTATCAGGACATCTGCTCGCACATTGTACACCATACTCTGCGAGGCTGCCCGTTACTAGTCACGCGAGTTCGCCTGCGCACGGCGATGAAGCCACCGCCTACCCCCACATTCTGCATTTGCTTTTTCGCTTTTCTCTCTCTATTTTGTTTCTATATTACTTTCAGTTCGTGTTCTGCTTTGCTTTTATTTTTGATTTTACTGCTATCTTATAACAATGGGATCAGTAATAAGCTGAGGAAGGCTTGTCTGAAGCGGCCTATAGCGCTTTTAGTAGAACCAGCCACTGCACATGTATTATGTAAGGTTGGCATTGTTGCGCCTCATTTGTCAATAACCATCCAAAACTTGGCTCCACCACAGACCCACAGGGCAATGCACTTGCCAAAAGCTCGGTAAACATCCCCCCCCTGTGTGTGTAAGTAACAGAAAGAATACACTAGAATACAACAGCAACGACATATAACTAAATAAACAAGAAAGCGTGATTACATGCTGCATTTGGACAACTATGGCCCATGGGTCACACCACAATCCCCACAATGAGGCCGGAACAGGCGACAAAGCAGCTCATATTCTGACCACCTGCCATAGCTAGAATCGTGCAGTCTCTTCTACAGCAGAATTCTTCTTAGACTTTTTGATTTATTTCTTGATTGGGACAGATGCTCGAGCAAGGCGTCGTCGTGTGAGCATTGAAAGTGGCACGATGGCTAATTTGCCGCCCAAGTGGGAAGACCTGGAGAAGTCGCGCTGTCTATATGTAGCTCAGAATTGGAGAAAATGAGCTCGTACCTAGGGATACTAGGCGATCTCTTGTTCTCTAAAAATGCAGACCGGGGTTTGGGTTCGACCAGCAACGCCGCAGCTTGCCTCATGAAAGCAAGATCAAATCTAGTACTGAACAGAATGGATGTAGCAAGACAATGAAACGCGCAGGAAAACAAGCCGTTTAGAGGAGCAAGGACAACACCTAAAGAAACCTTTAAGCACTTATCATGTCGAGCGTCCCACCTCTTCAAGCTAGTTGTTGTTGCAATGGCAACCCCTCTTTTCAGTAAGTTGAATGACAAAGGTAGCTGATAGTATCAACACACACTGAGTAGGCCCAACGGTATCTTTGTTTCGCCTTCTGCCTTGCATTTTGTCTTATCGTCTCACCGAGTAAATTCAGAATAGATGTAATTGAAATACTACTAGCTACAGTGAGCAGCAAGCAAACAGCGCTACGAATGCCCCGACCTGTTCTCCCCTCCAACAAACTGAAGTAGGAGCCCGGCAAAATACCTGCAAAACCGGGGGACCCCAGCTAAAATAGAGAAAATATAGAGAGATTAAGGACGTAGAGCGAATCCCCCAGGGACAAAAAAGTGCAAAGTGCAAAGTGCTAGCTTCGTCTGAGGGTGGTGTATTCAATCGATGATGTAAGAGCGACCAGATGTCCATAGATAGTGTAAATACTATTTGAACAAGCGTTGATCGACCGAGACATGGCTCTGTCGGAGTGTTTATAAAAGCACACAGGTCGCACCACCTCTACGGTATTTAAAAGAGGCCCCTTATCGCACTCACAATTCTTGCTTCTTACATTCATACTTCTCAACTTGTTTGTCATATCTTCCAACTGCTTAGACTTCGGACGTCAAATCACTCAGCCTTCATTGTTTCTGCCTACTCGACATCTACTGCAATACTTCACGAGAAGTATCCCCCCGTTCATCTATCTGCTTGCTGTCTTCGGTCTCCAAGAACAACAATTACCTGACGGTCTACGCTCATCTGCCAAGGTCTCCAAGAACGCCTTATATCTTCTTTGGACTCAAACTACATTTTCCTTTCTTCTTCTGCCTTTTTTTTTCTCCTTCCCAATGGCTCCGAATCCGCGCAATTTCTCTACCACCTCGCGTGTGTATCCTTCTTTTCTGCCTATGCTTAACACTCAAAAGATGCCGCGCAAGGTAGTCACCCCCGTAGCCATCGCCCTCGTTGTTGGTAAGTTTAGTCAATTACTTTACAGCTGCACAACCCTATAGTCTCCGAATACCTGTAAACTGACTCTTTCTTGCAGGCCTTGCCGCAAAGCAATACACAGATGCCGCTGCTGAGCGTCAGGCCCGTCTAGACATGATGGACGCTGAGATGCGTGCTCGCAACGCTCAATTCCTCGATGCCTACGGCGATCGCTCGGATCTGGCTTCTCTAGAGAGTGCCGTGAAGGCGTACACCGAGCGGAAGTAAACGGGCAAGTCCTGTCAATTTCTTCTTTTTTTCTAACGTCTTGTCACGGCTTTCGTGCATATCGTCAGTTTGCTTTCTTTTTTTCCGTATTCATCATTTCTTCGCCTGTCCAGCTTCCCTCGTCAAATTCTCTGAGGTCCTGGGAAGGGCGAGAAAAGAGGAAGGAACGGGCTCTTTGAGCTGCCCAATTGAGAAGACAAATTTGTATGCTGGTTGGTAATGCTTGGTGTTGGGATCGCTTCTCCGAATATCGAGCTCCAACAAAAAAAAACAAAAACACATCAAGCGACCACCGTTGATACGCTAGTGGTGGTGATTATTTGGCCGCGCCGTGCGATTGCGCATTTGCTTGCTCCTTGTCGGGCAGTGTTTCTCTTCCCCTCATTTTTCTCTCAGTCAGAATCACTCGCTCTCCTTTTTTTCTATTTTTCGGTCTTCTTCTGCAGATTCAATTATGCTTCTGTCTTGCAATGCTGCGTGTGTGCTGCAGTGCAACACTCCCTAAAACAAAGTGAGCTGTTCATTAGCTGACATACTACTATCGATGGGCTGACCAGTCACTGGTCTAGCTGCTGTGTTGAGCACGCTTGCTTCGGCATCTCGGCCCCCTTTGTTCGGCAATTTGCCGTTGAGAATTGATCTGGCAACGTTCTTATCAATCTTGGTTATGCTACTAGATCTCGGAAATAAGATCTCCACGGCCAGCCATAGTTACTTGAGAGTATAGCAGTAATCTGTTTAGCTGGAAGGAATATTCTCTGCAGAGCCATTCCATGCAAATCCGGGGAAAATTCCTCTGTCTAGTCCAACCCCACACTTTCAGGAAGTGACACTTCTAACCTCGGTTTCACGATAACTAATTCCTGTTCTTTTCTCTTGTTTTCTCAGCGGTCCGACTTTCAATACTCTTGTCAGCTAAGAGAAGAGGGAACAAAGCTGGCTGTGCCAATAGATGAGATTATTCTTTGTCTATTATCTCCTTGCCTACGCGTTTCATGCACCCTCCATCTACAACGCAAAGCTTAGTTGTCCAACCACTAGAGAGACTGTCCATCGCATCATCTGTCTTATTTTATTTTTTCATTTTTTATTCTATTGATTTTCTTCGAGACCAGTCTATCTCGCCTAAGAACGGACCAACTGAACCGCATTATGCATTTTCTTATTCACACAGGCATTTTTACCATTTTTTTTTCTTTTCTATTTCATCTCATCCTTTTTTTTTTCGTTTCGGAGTACTACCCAATATCATACCCCCCTTCTCCTCTTCATCCATCTTCTTATCATATGTCGTTATGCAGATACGATAGCGGACATCATCCCCGCCTTGAGTTTTCTTTCCCAAACAGACCCCAGCCGACCAGCAGCGTCCTGGTCTATGTTCTTTGATTTTTATTACATACAATATATCCAATATTCTGAAGAAAACTGAAGTATAATAACCTTATTGATTGTGAAAATCGTGTCTGACTCTGATGCAGCAAGGTCTACTGTATCAAATGTACCCTAACACATATTCATAAATAGGGTTATATACTACATCGTTTCCTAAAGGTCATCTTCTCATCTATCAACTATTCATGTCCCTTTGGCCGATACTGCTCCAGAACAGTCACTATACCTGCGCATAAATGATAACTCAAATAAAACGAAGTACATGCTGCACTAAATCAACTCTACATAAAGTAACTACATGTGTAGGTAATGTTCTGTAATTTAACAAACGTCGTATATTCATCCATCCCGTTAGTAGTATGAAGTTATACATACTGTTCTGCACTGGCAGTAAATCTCAGAGACCGATAAGGTATTTGTTTAACAAAATGCAACGTTGGTTATTGAAAAAGACGATTCGCTTCGCATAGATGTGTGCACTTCAGAAGCAAGGGAAGCGATGCCAGTAGTTGTAGCATCAGCATTATAAACGATAGTATCAAGTAGTCACAAGTTAAGTAGTAGGCGTTGAGGCTATATAGGATACAACATGTGTGTACCTACATTGCTACGCAACCAAACGACGTTGAATACAGCACACTATGATGTAATGTGTATGTACAGACTATATTTGAAACGGTAGCTGAGCAGTCTGTTCTTTGATTGGCCTATAAAGCGAGGGTCTTTTTGGATGTGTTGCAATGGACGTGTTGGCTCTTGTTGCTCAATCAAAGGAGGGCGGCTCTATTGTCACCTGCAGTTGGACGAATGCACGTGAACCTTAGAAAGGCAAACAAAAAAAGAGAAAGAGAGGGAAGAAAACAGATCGACAGAAGATAAAAAAGCGAGGTGACGAGAAGACGTGAGTGTCCGAGAACACGCTGATCTTAGAATGAAAGATAAGCACACTATCTCCAGTACTTAGTCCAAGTATACTGATGATAAGCAGACATGAACTTCGAAGACATCGCGATAGAAAAAAAAATGTTCACGAGACTTCATAAGAAGCAAGCCATCCCATTTTATCTGGCCTATCTACACATATACACAGTCCGCGTGAGCAACTTCATTTACTTAATTTGGTACCCTACCAAGAAAAGATGGTGTGTTGGTTTGTAGGAGCTAGCTATGCTGAGATACGTTGGTTACTGATATCAGCTATGCATGCATTCTTCTATTCGGTTTGCTGCTGCCCGACAACAGACAATTAGCCCAACAAATAAAAAATATTCAAGTGTCAATAGAAGACATTTCCAGATCTGACACCCCTCCAAACCAAACTTTTCGATACTCTCGATGAGGGCGTGTATTAGTCTAAGCGTCCATATATATCTCAAGGTAGCCATAGTTCTAGTAGAGAGATGTCCTAATTTGTATGGATGTGAGGTAAAATGTACATTTATATATATGTGTGTTATACTTGGGAGTAGATATAAAACGGCCATGTGATTTGTTAGCCGCTCATGCACCCCTTTGGATGTTTAAGTGGGTGCATGTGAACATGGCAAGATGTTGTTACTATTACGAATAGCAGTCGTTTGCAGGCCGTTTCAGGGAAATAAAACATAGAGAGAGCGTTGGTGACTGAGTGCATGGCTTGGCGGCATGTGGGAATCATGTTTTTTTTGTGAGATTAGAGGGAGAGTTAGAGGAATGAGAGACATAGAAAAAGTTTTGTTGCTCAAGATTTATGGAGTATATAGACACGCCATTTCCTCTGCTTAGATCGATTATGTAAAGTCATGTATTGCCCATGTTCTTGCACCAAGTTTAGCCCTTCTCGTAAACGCCGCTTTCATTCCAACTAGCAGTTGATTCCTGATTTGATATTATATATTGGCCGAGAGCCAGGAGAATCCTTGACTTATTTGTCTTCTATTAGCTAGGGATACAGTAAGACTCACGGCTACCAAGACAGATATCTATTACCTGTATCACAGTCTTTCACTCTATCAATTCCATAATCCAAGTCACCATGGGCTGCTTTAACTCAAGGTATGATAGACTCTGTAGCAGCTACTATATACATTGTATAGAAACCATGATTTTTATTTACGGCTTGTGCTTCAGCTAACAATATCTTGCACGTGCTAAGAATCGATGTGTCCCATCATCGAGTCGAGGAGGACTTTAAGATCGAACTCAACGTCTCTCTCTTGCCCCAGGGTATATCATCATTAGGAATAGAGGCAATTACCATTGCCCGCCAGTTTTATCTTGACTCCTTTGGACTCCTCCCGAAATCGAGTACGGAGATTCCCTCTGCCGAGTCTGTCTCCCGATTTTTAGCACAAAGCATCAGCAAAGCCAACGAAGTAGTCAACGTCAAGGATTACATTACGCTTAACATTGAGAAAGAATTCTTTGACCTCTACACCGCATCATTCACTCTAGGCTTTGGAGCCATCGATATTCTCCTGCTGATGAATAGCGATAAGGAGCTTCTTGACGCTGCCGATGCCTCTGGCACACCACTGGTAGGAAACTTCCAGTGCAGAGACTTTCGACCTATGGCAGAGCTAGAAAAAGACCTTTTACGCTTACTATTCTTTGCTACCAAAGCCGCGCCCATGTCTGTGAGAGTACGTCATGCGCTTAGATGTGCCAGCAAGTACCAGATCCCCGCTCAAGGGGACACTAGAGCTATTCCCGATTACGAAGTCATGCTGCACATTGTCTTGATACGCGTAACCATTATTCTGCTAGAGGAACTATCACATCAGCCTTCTAATGGAAGGTCGGGTACGGTGAACAAAACAAGCATACAACAAATGTCCTTGTTGGTTGAGAGAGACCAACAAGGCGCCCGTCTTCTCCGTCTTGCAGCGCTGCTGGCAGACCAACGGCGGATTGACACAATGATTTGCGTGTTAGGCGAGTTGTTTCGCGTGGTGCCATACGCTAGCGACGATTGGCGACCGGTTGCACTAGATATAGTGCATGCGACATCTCAGCTAATGGTTGTGGGCAACGGCAACAACACCGATAGTAGAATGTTCGGCGCTGCGAGGCGCACAGAAGCTGCGCTGGCACAAGTGCTGGGATGGGCTGTGGAGGCTGAGAAGGGACTAGTTGAACGGCCAGCGCTAGTGATAGACAGCGATATAGAGACATTGTCAGCCATATCGTTTGCAACGTCTGCTAGTAGCTCTGTGATGAGCCTAGAAAAATCAGAAAAGCAGGCATTGTATCTGTACTGATGTCTTACGGGACGACGCTGTTGCGCTGGATGGTATGGCTTTAGTCTCAAGGGAGAATAGCTCCCCTGTATAGAAGGAAGTGTTTAACAAGCATCGAGGTATGATTTATGTAGCTTTCTGATTCTGAAAGAGATAGCTCCGTTAACGTACATTAGCTTATTAAAGATTTTGACCAAGCATATATCGACGTTAGGCATGTACTTCCCGCCATCAACGACAAATGTAATGCAAGCGAAGCGCCTGTGGAACCTGTGGCCACGGCACTTGCAAATCCAAGCCCATATATTGTCAGCCCTACCAGTCTAGACTAATCCATAATCAATAGCGAGACTTGGATGTCCTGGTAGGCTCACCATCATCTGTACATGATTTCAGGCTAAGCATCAGCAGACGTAACCGCTTAGCAGCATTTGCTGCAAAATACAAGACAAAGTACGTTGGGCTGGTCGGCGCAGAAGGTTGCGATATTCAGTGGGAAAAGAAAAGGAAGAGTGAAGGATTGACGTTTGGATGTTATTGTTCTAGAACAGCTTTCTAGCTTGCATAGGCTTTTGTTTCTATAAGCATTGTGAAGTGGGGCAAGATGCAACCCTAACGCGTTATCATCTGTGAAGTACGTACTTTCCATGCCCGTGCCGGCTGGCAAGAGACTGTGGGCACCTGGTACGGCGCTGTACATGGATGGCCATCAATGCCTAAACTTAGATTTTGTGACAAGTATAGATTGTAGACAAGTTTCATCGCATTCATCATCTTATTTTCCTCGATTTGAGCAAACTACATTGAAAGCCAATTCAATCTAATCTATCGTCGCAATGGATCACGTCGTTCAGACCGTCATAAACGAGGCGGCCAAGGCTGCTGCCGTGCCTGACCAGGACCAGTAAAGCTTCCCTTTTTTATCTCCCAGTTGCGCATTCCTCACATGACTAGCTCACCTATGCGATCCCATGATCGCGGCTAACAAGCGTTCTCCCGAACTTTTCCAATCACAGGTTCCTCATCTTCGGCTTCCTTACCCCCGTCAATACTATTTTGGTGACGTGCCTGCTGTTTACCATCAGCGGCTGGATCTTTGCCCCCGAATTTCCCAAGCCGCAGCGGCCCAAGCCCGCGCGTTTATTCCAGACTTTTACTCCCCGCACGCTGCTGCCCAACGACGGCACGGACGGCAAGCCGATCTATCTGGCGGTGCGTGGCCGTGTCTTCGATGTCAGCGGCCGTCCACAGTTTTACGGCCCTGGCAGTTCGTACGCCAACTTTGCCGGTCGTGATGCATCTCGCGGTCTGGCCCATAGCAGCTTCGACAAGGACATGCTAACTGAGGACCTGGATGGCCCGTTGGATCCCTTGAACGACCTGACAGATGAGCACAAGGAGACTCTACAGGGCTGGGAGGAGAGCTTCCGGTCAAAGTATACGGTTATCGGCAAGCTCGTCAGCCAGGAGGAATTTGATAAGCAGGAAAAGAAGTAGCTAGATAAGCAGCAGGAGGAGGAAGGGAACTAAGTTATTGATATATTTGTACCAACTTCAATTGGTATTTTATCAGGGTATTCGAGAGTGAAGGGCGATTAATTGTTGTCGGAAGTTAGTAGGTATTTGTAGTAGCGATTCATACCCATGTTGTATACAAATGCAGGTTCATTTCCAATATCTACCAGCTGGTCTGTGTGTATGATGCGTGCTGTCAGGAGTATTTGCAGTGCAATCTAGCGACGGCTTCGGGCGCCAGCAGCCAGTAGAGCATCGACCGTAACGAAGCGCCGTAGCGAAATGCCATGTGTCCCTATTCTACTATCTTAGGCGCTCGATCAGGTCGTTTCTACAGTTTACCAAGGTGACATCATTAGGCTTAGTAATCCCAGTTTCGAACCTTATCTTATCGGTCGAGCAGAGAGGCTAGCTAGCGCATTGCTCTTGAAGCATCGAATACTTTAGCTTTTTCTAAACCAGTTCTTTTAGGCCGTCTAGCCGCATTTATCATTTTTGTTCTTCTCCATCGACATTTTTTTTCGACTCTGACATCTGCAAAATTTGACTTTTTTCAAAATCATCATCAAAAACGACTAGCACGGCCTATATAATCGGTCGAACCTCACACTATTGCCCGGTTTTGTCTAGCCGGAGCCGCATATTGCTGTGGCAGCAGGAGTGTTTCGTTTGCTTCAATTGCCGCTGCCTCTTACCCACCGAACTCAGCTGACCCGAATCGAAGACGACGATTTCTCAGCTGCGCTGCGTCATCGCTGAGATTGCTAGAGACGACTTACATCTCAATTCTTGCCTTCCCGCCTCGCCTCACATTGCCGTCTCTACCTCCTTCCACATAGCAAACATCATGGCCGACGTGGTCCCGTTGGCTGCGCTAGCATCCAATGAGGCCTCACGATGCTTTATCTGCCTCATGGACGACGAGGACAGTCCGCCACAATCCGCCGCTTCCGAGTGGGTGGTGCCATCTCCGTGCTCGCTGGCTGCCCATCAAGACTGCATGATGGCTTGGGTCCAGGATTGCGAGCGCGAGGACAAGAAGCTTATGTGTCCGGTGTGTCGCGCCCCTGTTTATATTGACCAGCCCGACGACGGCGTAGTCTGTCTCGCCAACTTGATCACGCGAAATGTGCGCTCGGTGGCTCCGAGCATATTAGCCGGAATGGTTGGCAGCGGAACTATTGCTAGTATGGGTATCTACGGGACAGTGGCTATGACTGTGTTTGCAGGTCCCGGTGCGCCGTTCCGTTTCGTCCATGTCATCGAAGGCATGGAGGTGCGCTTGAGCTTGTCTAGACTGGCTATCTTGCCTCTGATAGGTCCAGCACTGATAATGGGCTACTCATTCGGCCCTATCTCCGTACCAATGAGTTTACCTTTATTTAGTGTAGTAAGTATCATTTACCGTATATACCGTGCTTCGTGGAATACTAACAATGTTTTTCTAGTATGCTTCCTATCTCTTTGGCCATGACCCAGGCGCCTTCACGTGGCCACCCTCACCACAGGCCGCTATGGCCTTCTTTCCCCTCGTTCAGACCATCTACCGTACTGCCTACCGCGAGCTATTTTCCTCGTGGGAGCGCCAACTAGACAAGAAGATCTCTGGCCTACCGCAGCGCCTGGTAGATAATCTCCCCCCGGCTGACCCGGTCAATCCACCTGCTCCCGGTATGGCCGAAGAGGACATAGAAAACGACAGACAAGGCTTCATGGGTTATGTTAGAAATATCGCTGATATCGTGCGTGTGTGGCCATTTGACATTGAGGTAGTTGTTGAAGAAAATCCAGTTAACGGCAATATCCAGCCTATGAACCACGAGATCAACATCGGCCCTGTGGCCATGGGCTGGGGAGTTGACGCGGAAATTGGCGAGATGATTGATGACGCTCAGCCTGCCTTAGTACCAAGACTAATAGAAGAGGATATGCTGATAGAAATGGAACAGCCATGGGCTGACGCACGCTTGGATATCTTGCCTCCTCCTGCTCCTGGTCCTGCTGATGATGCCATTGATGCTGCTGCGTTCTTAGGCTTGGACCACGAGATCAATGCTAACCCAGCACCAAACCAGCATCAAGCCAACGGCGTTCCACCGCCTCCACCAGGGGCTGCACAAGAGGTTGCGCCGGCTCCAGCCCACGTCCCAGGACATATCGCTGAGCCTCAGGTCCCAGAAGCCGAGGAACAGCGCGGACTACGGTCTTCACTATCCGACGTTTGCGCTACGGTGGTCACGGCGTTGTTGATGCCAGGGATCTCATTCACTGCTGGCGAGATACTACGGTTTCTGTTGCCGCGGCGCTTCACTATAATGCCGCGCATACCCTCGTGGAGTGGCGGCGCTCGTTACGAGCATACGGGCTTGTTACAGACACAGTGGGGTCGAAGTCTGCTGGGCGGCTGCATCTATATTGTCCTTCGCGATGCGTTTAGATTGTATGTGAAGTATCGCCGGAGTCTGCTTCAGAGCCAGCGCAAGGTGCGCAATTACCAACGGCCAGCAGCTGTGCAAGATAGTCAGTCCACTCAATCATAGCATATTGGCCTGGATACGGGACGTCTTACATACGAGTCATTCAACCTATAAAGCTCCCCGTCTCTAAAAAAAAAAATTGCCTTCGGTGTTTATACGGGGATAGAATATATGAATATGGATCGCTTATTTTTTTTTCGCATGTTATTCATGACGTCATAATGTCTCCCCCTTTCCTGTTGATACCATGCGCGATTTCGCTCAGAAATAATAGCTTGACACTTATAGCTTAGTATTCCCCTTTTTTCATATCAGTTCTTTATCTGGATGTTGTATGTTAACTTCGTAGTTTATATGCCATGTTTTCATCTTCAGCTATATCCATCCCCCTTTCTCTGATTAATAGCAATGATGAGTGCTGATGCCTTCCTACTGTAGTTCACCCAATTTACTGCGAACAATATGTCCTTGCTCTACCTTCAAGTTCGGCATCACTAGGCGCCTCGCCCAATGAGATGCCGCACTGCGCCGCCATCTCGAATCTGGAGATGCGCCGTCATTTCCATACCTTGAGTTTGCCTAAGCTATGCTCCCAGCGCCGAGCACATGTAAGCGTAGACATAGTCTTCGTATCTTATGGTACCAGGCAACTCAACGAGTCTTGTTATATATTATCTCCAGAACTGAGTCGCATACCTATTCACTCATCAATAAGACAGTAGCGAAGCTTTCATATATGAAACTGGACTTGTCCTTTCTTCTGCTCTTTCGCCTTCTCAATATCAGCATTTTCCAGGGGATATAGCTGGTCTATCCCTTCAACTTTACGAAGAAGATTGATTTTCTCCATTATCCTACATCTGCACACGTGAATTATCTAGAGACTTGATACAACTACGAGATGTCATGGAGGCACACTGCCTGGCACAGTGAAGAGAACAATGTAACTAGGAGGCTAGAAGTGACTTTTACTTCTGAAGAAATAGCACTAGTGGTGTTCAGATTCCCGGAGTATTAGAAAACAGGATTATAATCCTCCGTCTCAAAACCTCAGGTACATCCTCTCTCAACATCAGTAGCAATGTATCCTTCTTTCAACTTCATTTACCCTACTGGAGATGATTACACCTGACCAAAACACTTTGTAAAATGTATTGCTAATGATACCATTAGTGAGATCCGACAACAGACTTTTTTATCAATAATTTTATTCAGTTTCTAGAAATCTAAAGATTCTTTATAGTGTACCGGGGGGGGGGGGAGGGCGGCCCCAGAGCTACAAGTGTAGCTAGCAATGGAGAAGATCTGACAGTAGATGAATTGGCATCTATTGAGAGCTCGGAAATTCCTTGCAGAGCAATCAAATGGATACAATAAACTAGGAAGTTACTAGGGTTCAGTGTGAATAATGATATCGTCATCAATGAAGACGGACATTGTTGAATGCGAACTTTCTTTTGCCCATTTGTATCAAAGCACCCTGCTTGCCTCCTGCAAGGGGAAACGACACTGTAGTTGGTAAATGTTTCGAAACATGGCTAAAGTTTGTGTACAACACAATCAGTTGTACTCTCAGAAAATAAGAGTACGTGGCGGCTTACCGTATCAAGCTGAATATTTCCAACCTCTGGGCCTATAGACTTCACAAGCCATGTTTCGGCATGTCCCGAAGTAGGCTGTCAAAGGTATAATGCTAGCAATCATCCGTGCCATTTTCGGTAAAAGCCGACTTTACGACATTTATGTAATGGGCATTTAGATAATGTAGATTGACAATATATCATCTATATATAAGTTTTCCATGGTCTTAATTAGTGTAATAGCTCTACATAGAGGCCTTAGCGATTTACCGCACACGTCAAGGCATCTATCTCATGATGCTTTCTTTTGGGACATATGAAGGAGTGAGTGAGTCTATTCACTACGATGTGGTAACTATTGGCATATGTGTGTGGTTTGATAACCTAATCTGCCGCTTCATACGTAAGCTAGGTTAAAGTAGACGGAGTGCTTGAAGCAGAACCCTTTTTTATTTATTTATAAATATCTCATGACATTGCCTCGCAAAAGTCATATTGTACATACACTCTATGCACTACATGGTAAGTACCGTTTCGATATTACACGTATGTTAGTACGTCTTCTTTTCAATCAAATTCTCAACCCTGTCGCAAGTCCCCACTTTTAACGGGCACTTCATAGCGCCGATGTAAACGACCGACTCCTAGTAACTTACAAATCACTATAGGCAAGCGTCATGATTCTGCCAACAATGTAACTAACATGAGGAAGTACTTGTAAATCTGTTTGTTCATCTCGTGTTCTCTAATCTCTGTTAAAACGTTGCTCTTCTGTCTTTTATAAGTGAGCCAGGTTGTTCACATGATGACTTTTCTCACACAATATGCGATGGCGTAGATTGATAAGTATTCTCCAAGTTTGCTTATCAATCATATATAAATAACAAGTGCCTGAATTTTTGGGGAACATGCTGGCCAATGATAGTACCAGTTACTAGTCGCGCCCCACATATCAAATGGAGTGCTAGATTGATTAAGCTTACATCATTTTTTCTCATACATGGAGGTTTTTTTTTCTTCCTTTCAATTGAATCTCAATCTCCTTCACTCACTCCTTACATTTCTGACTACGCCAAATCAACGACAACCCTGCACGGATTATCAAGAATCATTGAAAGATCTCACGTCGCCATACCACCCACCAATCGCCCAGTATGCTGCCTATTCGCAATATCATTCGCGCTGCTCGCCCAGCTCTGAGCCGTCCTATTATTACTCCCCGCGTTGCTGTACCTGCTGTACGCTCTTACCATGAGAAAGATGAGTAGCCTTTTCTCGCGCCCCATCTTTGACAGATCGCCATGCATAAGTCGAGCGGACTTTGAATTCCTTTATTGAATCTCCTAATACTAACTTCCACATACTGATTGACCATTACACTCGCCCTCGCAATGTTGGCTCCCTCGATCGCAAAGATCCTAATGTCGGTTCTGGTCTCGTCGGCGCCCCCGCTTGTGGAGATGTCATGAAGCTCGATATTCAAGTTGACGAGGCCACTGGAACTATCATCGATGCCCGTTTCAAGACCTTCGGGTGTGGCTCTGCTATCGCTAGCTCTAGCTATGTCACTACATTAGTCAAGGGAAAGAGACGTATGTAACCCATTCCATTCATGTATATACGTATTGGCACTAACGTTTGAATAGTCGAGGACGCTGCTAAGATTCGCAACGTTGATATCGCTTCGGAGCTTTGCCTCCCACCCGTAAAGCGTACGCATCAAGCCATCAGAAACACTTCCGTCTTTATCGTTCCGTTACTAATAGTACAAATCTTATTATAGTTCACTGCTCCATGCTAGCCGAGGATGCCATCAAGGCTGCCATCGCCAATTACAAGAGCAAGCGCGCTGCCTTCTCGCCCAGTAATCTCGCTGGTACCGGAAAAACCCTTGAAAGCGTCTAAACGACTCTATATTCCCGACGTTAAAAAACCCTGCAGTATCCCGTCTATTCTCAACCGCAACATTCTACAGATACCGGACTCATTCATATATTGAACGCCACCAGCGGCTATTTATCACGACTATCTCCATATTAACCCATCAAAAAAGGCGGGCAGGTTTTGCCACACTTACAATTGTGCCGTGATCACGACTAGTCACAGCATCGCCACCCTATTTCTGTAATACTTCTCTCGACGGTGGTATCACTGCCATGTGTGCCCATTATTATTTCTCTAAACTTTCGGCAACAAAGCTATATACATCGGGCTAAAACGTCTTTAGACAAACTTACACTTCATTCATGTCGCTTTCTTTTTCCAAATTCTTGTTTTATCTGGTATGGTTTTTTCATTATTTATCTCTCTGTGCAATTTTCTACGGCGTTCGAATTCGATGTTATTAAATATTACGGTTTTCTTATCACAAATTTTTTTTTTTTTTTACCTACGCACTATAATCTTGGATATAGTATACAAATACCTAAAAATCATGAACCCTCGGCCAGTGGCATCCCCAGATGCACGGAAAGGATCATCTTTCAGTCAAGTGATTTCTTTCTATGCAACCGTCTACTCGAATTGGTCCCCAGCAAGTTATACCCGATAACTGCTATCTCCGAGGTCAATATGTACTTGACAAATGAATAGTTATGACCATATTATATCCCTGCTTAAAGTAGCCTGTGTTCATAGCACAAATAAACTGTATAAACAATCACATCTACCGAGACGACGAGCTTAGCATGAAATATATCAAAAGACAAGAAACTATGTTAAATCACTAGAGACATTTTTTTCCCTCATAAAAGTATCAAGGTGACTACGAGCTTAAGAGATTACAAGATTTTTGTATTCATTTCTAAAAGTGGAAAATCTTGGGTACATCTTATGAAAACTCTAGTAGCATTACTTCTAATCGAGTAATGCGACAAAAAAGCACAATCTTTCGGTATCAGTGACGAACTTTACAAGCGAATGGATAAAACAAATCCGATAATATTCGGTCTCCGCATTGCTTGGTATTTTACGATTAGATCAGCTTGCTCGGCTCGGATGATTGTGCAACATTTCCTCCGCCACTACAGAAAAGGATGACTATAGTTATATGAGGTGTAGTATATTGGAAGATGTACCAATGGACATGTCGTAATAGAAGTTGTGTTCATTTTTGATACGATTGGATACATTTAAGGCTACTTAACCTCGAACATAGTATACAACTAACTCTATGCTTAGTTATCTAGATAAGCTACTATGATAGCTACCTGTTGATTAAGTATGAACCCTATCACTAGAGCTAGTAAATAGTACCCACTCACTCTCACTACTAGGCTTCTAGGGGTGAACCCTCTGTCCCATGAGATAGGCAGACTCATTGGCTAGGCTAACTCACTGATGGAGTATCCACTCACACTATGACATGAAATTGAGAGATATATAATCATCTGGAAGTCACTGTTACTATTACATTGATATTACACGTCAATATTGTCAACTACTGCGAGATTATTTGAATCAAATGTTTTATAAGCATCCACTGAAAAAGTCAACTTTGCTACTCCCTACTTCAACAACCTGTAAACTGGCTACCTAAACTTGTAACATACGAAGCACGTAAACTCCTCAGCACTTTAGCAATGAATATCAACTTCTACATAGCTTCAAACTTATCATAGAAATCCGTATACACATATTATCAGCATAACCTATTAAGATCAAACTACGGTGATATAACGGTAAGAGATACAACTTGAACAAAATCGGTGATGATGAGAGCCCTAGACAAGGCCGCTACCTACTCAGACAAGTAGGTAGCCCCTTGAATCAATCCACGAAATGAGTCGTCTTTCGCTCGGCTAGAAAAGAAACCTACTCAAAACCGTTTTTCGTCCTTTTTTGTTCTACCAGTCTTTTAAATAAGTTGACATTTTTCACTCTAACAAAGCCCTTTTCACGTCTAGCGTAATTATAGTAGTGAAGCGCTTATATTCCTTCTTCTAGAACCAGTGTGTATATGATTCGAAGCTTTTAAAGAGTTTTTCTCACAGATTTGTGTACAGTTGTTGAGAATATTCGATGGCATAACCGTAGCAAAGGGAATTTCTATGGTACATTTTCTGGGCTAGTATTTCATTTGTCTTCTACTAGCAGAAATGTCCCTCTATGCACTATCCATAGAGCTCTAGGAACGTTTTTTTGTTCATGAAGTCATCCGAGTAAGTCCATATCTCCGAGGAGCAAGTCTAGTCCGTCTTTAAAGCATGCTGACTGGCCTCCATTGCCTTGTTGCTATATTTTCAAATAGTCTGAGTCGGGGCTAATAATTTCTAACGGGTCGTAGGGTGTTCTTGATACGAGTGGCCCATGGGCGACAATGTGCTCTTGCTTGCACGTCATGCACCTAGACTAACGATTATCGTTTCTTGGCTTCTGTATAGGCTTCGATGATACCGGCAGTCGTACGAGAACCCTCTGATCTGGCTCTGGCGTCCCATCGCCCGATTTTGTTGTCTTTTGGCCAAGATGTCTGTCTTCGTCAGCTAGCTGTTAAGTACCGCCGAGTAGAACCTCTGAGGAGGTAATCGGCTCACTTCATAGTGCCTTCGAAAGTGGCGAGAACTTTGAGGTTCACGACCTTTGAATCGCACTCTGAGCTCTCTGTGGTCATCATGAGGCACGCGTTGATTGTCTCAACGCTATTGATGGAAAGTGCATAACTCCGCTTCCGGGTTTCTCCTTCTGGTGTTCGGCATTGTCCATATCGTTGCTGCACTTCTTTCTCTTGTACTTCACTCGGGAGTCAGTAGGAGAGAAGGGGGGTGAGCTGTTCCTCTTAGCTCTTCTCTCGACGACTATAATAGTTCTGAAGGCCCTGTTTGCACCTGGCCGTACATAGTGAGGGGGCTGTCTTGTTCGGTGTGCTGAGAATTTACAATTCCTATAGCGCTTCGGGATGCTGCAGAGCAAAGTCTTCTTTCACGGTTTACCACTCCTCTTCGGATACGTCAGCTTCTTCTGGCGTGTTATGGGCTCCTACAATATTAGCCTCAGGGTGGTAGTGGTGCCTAAGCATGTGACCATAGCGGCTACTCTTTGGGAGTCGCGTTCTTCGAGTCCCTTTACCAATTGATTTATATCATTTTGGCTTTCTTGCGCTTTGCATAGGATTCCTCGCAGTGTGCTTGCAGGGTAGTAGTGACTTGATGGGGGAGTCGCTGAAACTATCAAAAGTAAGAGGCACCCATAATTGGTTACCGCAAAGACAAGTAAAAGGTAAAGTTTTGTAAATTGGGATGTGAATGCGAAGGATTGAAGCATGTAGCTTTTATACAGTTTAGTTGTATTTTCTCAGCAGAAGAAATGACATCAGTGATTGTAGCATGAAAGATTGAGCTGTTGTACATAGCTTTGATAGAGTAAATAGAATGAGATCAGCCCAAAAGGAGAGAGGGGGGAGGAGTGACTATAGCTTGAAGTCTGTGTTCATTCGTTCCCATCCATCCTCCGTAGGCTCACGACCAGCAACTCGGGCCGACAAAGATGCTTTGAGCCCGCGGTTTTTGTCTGTGCATATTTCATACACAGTAGAAAGATTAAGAAGCATCGTACGAGAAGCAAAGCCGTTATCAACAAGCTTTTCGAGTATTTGACTTGCCTAGTGAGATGTTAGCACTTGGTGCTCTTATATATAGAGGTGCCCGTGCGCCGCTATAGACTGATAAACTTACCTCGTCCATTTTACCGGTGTAAAGGAGACATACTGCGCGATTGACTTCTACGACCTCACTTGGCTTGTCAATGTTCTCGGTGATGCTTGAAAAGCCTTCCAAAGCCTTCTCGAATCTTCCTTCTGCCATCTCAACTAGCGCTTCCACGATAGCCTTTTCGTGACCTTCACTAATCGAAGATATGACTTCACGGACTGCGTCTATGTCTCCAACATGCAACCACAGCATCGCCTCCGCAAGATCATTGGCATTATCTTCTGACTTGGGAAGAGACTGCATGTGAGCGATTGCCCCAGTGGTATCATCTAGCTCAACAAGTGTCCATGCTACACGAATTCCTACTTGCCTCAGCCGAACTGTCCAAAGCAAGCGTTCCTCGGGGCTTCTAGACGAAGAAACAAACATGCGAGCCTCCCGGGCCATGTCGTAATAGCTCATGATGGCGCGTCGTAGGTCGCCAAAGCCAACAGCTTGTAATTTGACATTGAGAAGTCGTAAGTCCCATGGTGCTAGATGCGTAACAGTATCTTCGTCGACATACATGGCACTATTATTGAGGTCCTCTAGTGCCTTAGCTTCCTGCGCTGCTATGCTCTCCGCATCTACTAATACGAGACAAACTAGGCGTATGTAGATAAGCTCGAAAATACGGATGTAGTTCGTAGGGTCGATCGTTCCAGAGGTTAATTCTTCAGCTGCAGCAGACGCTGCTCGTCGAAAATGGCCATTGGCTAGAAGCTCAGGAATTGGTGTATCCTGGTGTGGTTGCTTTTGGCTGTTTTTGAATGGGAGTGGTATTGCAAGCGTATTGAGAGAGTGATATATGTCGGCACGTAGGAGGAATGAAAAATCGACTGGGCGAGTAGATTCGGAAACTCGCGGAGAGCGCACGGGAGAGTGCGGACTCAAGAGATTTGGTTCTGTCATAGGTAGTGTAGCCATGATAATTCAATCCAAGACTTCAAGTGGGCGGCGCCAATAGAGATTGTTGTGGTGTCGAGTAAGTATTTTTAAATATATAACCGATTTGATTATTGGAAGAAACGCAGTATACAAAGTAAAAAAAAACATACGGCAAAAGATACTGTGGATGATCGATCAAGCATGTGTCGATATTTATTGATTTTTATATATTTTCATGTGTCGATATTTATACAATCTAAGACGTCGCTAGTTGGATTGTCCCGCCTTTAGATTTCATACGATCAACTAAACGCTCAAAAAAATGCATTATGTAAGCAGCGCAAATTATTCCTCTGCTTGTAAATAAGCAACAAGTTTGTTCCATACTTAACTTAACGTAAGTTATGATGGCATAACAAGCTCTAATTTTTTCTCTTTATATAGACAATCCGTATCTTGCTTTTTCGTCTCTGGTAGACAACTTGTTGTCAATTGTGTTTCGCTGCTACGCGCCCAATAGCAAGTCGTATATGTCTGCTACTGCCTCTTCGCAGCGCCCAAGGCGCTCTACGACTAGACGTCCCTTGCACCAAATACTATCATCCGACGAAGACCTCAGCGACGTATACGAAGAACAGTCTGATGCCCCCGAGAACTCAGATGACTCAGATAACAGTTTCTCTGAAGAAGAATATGTCAAAGTAATATCTCGGCCGACTGTTTCCCGGAAAAGGGCCAAATCTGTAATAGCAACCTCTACGCCTAAGCCCAAACGATCCACGCCCCAAAAAAAGATTACGCCAAAGACAAGAAGCACGCCCAAGAAAAGAAGTACGCCCGCGTCCGCAATACGCGGCTCACGAAGGCCAGTGCCAGATAGCGGTGACGACGTTGAACATGGCACGGTCTATATAGAGCCATACGATCCAAATATCATTGAGCCATACCCGTCTCAGCTTACCAACCGAAGCTACCATGGCCCTCTTCGCTTGCGACGGCGCATTGGCTTCGTGCTAGAACGATTTTATGGCCCTATTCCTACAGACATTAAAATAGCCGCCAGCTTAATCAATCATTGGTACCAGTATGATGAAGCTCCGGTAATCGACACTAACTATAAGCCCATTTGGCTCCCCAGCTATTTTCATGCTCAACAAGCGGAACGTCTTGTAAAATGGCAGAAATCGCAAGATTTCATCTCGCAGTGTGAAACCTTGAACTGTAGTCATCCAGAATCTCAAGTTTCGCATCATGGAAAGGACATTGCCATCATATTAAATGGCATCGAATGCCGTATGAAGTGTGGTCAGGTCCAGCGAATATCGCCGCCACCCAACTCGAACTCCATGGAACGCCCCGGCTGGCTACTGAATCTTGATGGTGTAGTTCTAGGACTCAGTTGGACACCAAAAGTCATTTATGAACGACAGACGCTAGCAGTCTGCATAGTCCCATTCACCAATGACAAGCAAGAAGGAACTAGTAGTGCTAGTAACGGCATGATACAGCTGTTGACCTTTTATGGGCTGCAAAGAAACGATATAACCCAACCACCTGTTATCAGGAAGATGACGTTCCCGTGGGGATACTCACGACGTGCCGAGTGGTGCCCTGAAGCACAGGATATCGGTCTGGGTATTCTAGGCGTGCTTTCCACAAATGGACAGTTACATGTCATCAATATCGATGAAACTGAGGGCTATTCAAGTAAGTTCGCGTCTAACCAAATCAGTTTCTACATACTCTAGCAGCCGTGCTTACTTTATCTCCAACAGCAACGTGTACTCGCATTGCAACACTTTTCCTCGATGACGAAGAAGATGCAAAAGTCACCTGCTTTGCCTGGACTGGATTTAATCGTATAGTCACTGGTCATTCAGATGGCAGTGTCTGCTTGTGGTCCATTGCACCCCGGGTACTGCTAACTCGTCATGCCACCCATCATTCACATGTAGTCGATATCACAACTGGCTATCCATCACGCCCATATCTTACAGTATCAGTCCCCGTTGCTGGGCTTCCCACTCTCTTCGACCTTTCAGCGCCTGGCTATGAGACCACATCTTGGGCTCTTCCGAGTATAGCCTTGCAAAGCACTGCTTTACAGTGGCATGATGATTTGCAAGGGTTTTTTGTGAACCATCCATCGAGTAGCCCGCTCGATGCCACAGTCAGTTTTATGCATTGTCGCTACTTTCCTCACAGTCCCTCTGTGTTGTCAGCTAATAGTGCGATTGTATCGTTCGCTGCTGGTGTGTCACATCCCTTCATACTTGTAGGACTCAAGGATGGTTCTGTATGGTGCACCAACAGCATAAAGAAGATATTTGCAGCGCGGTCTGAAAACCCGATCAAGCGTAAAATCATACAACATGAATTTAGGCCAACGAGTTGTTTCCCAGTTAGCGTATCAGCAGAGGATCGCAATAGTATACGAGGAGCTAGTCGGCTCGTTTCGTGTGCTGTGCGTGAGTTGAATGAGCGCAAGGATGACTTCAAACGAGACGGCAATCCATCAGCCAATAGTACGGAGCAGACAGAGGGTGAGAAGCCACCACCTTTTCGTCTCATTGACCCTACACGAGCTGTCAATCATGAAAAGGGAACAAGAATCGCAGCGTTGTCATGGAACCCTGCTCCCAAGGCTAGTGGATGGGCCGTCATGGCGACAGCGTCAGGCCTATTACAAGTGATGGATTTAGGTATGAAGGTGTAGCTTTGATATTTAGTTAAAAATAAAAATATAAATAAGCCTGCAGTATATATAATGTTCAGTAACACTCTCTGTCAAAGACGGTGTGGTGGTGATCAAATGCCTGCGCCATTGCATACAGGTGCGTCAAGGCGGCTAGCAGAACAAACCCGTGAAATATCTGGTGTGAGCTGCCGAAAATATCATAATAGCCGGGCCGAGTCCGCTCTGGCCACCTAGTCTATGCGGATTAATTCACTAGTCAGTATCTGTATATACTGATTTATGGCAATGAATGTGATATCAGAGTTGTTGAATGCTTACCGCATAGATGACAGCACCTATTACGTAGAGCAGCCCATGCACAATTACAAGATCCAAAGACATGGTTCGTGTTAGATGACTCCAACTGTACATCTGAAGACCTTGGAGAATTGGAATTATGCCAGATGTGCCCAAGGCCACGAACATCGTTGCGCGATACAGCCGCCATGCTGGTGTGCGGAAGTGCTCAACCCAAGAGACAACTATGCACCCGATTCCCAGCATTGTAATCTATTAACAAAAAGATCAGTCACGGCTCCAATATTAAAGTGGTTAGTAGAGATCCTTACTACCGTCGTATAAGTTTTCCGCAACTTCGAGTCACAGAAAAATCCATAATATAACGCTGGGACATAGCTGCCGACAATAAGACAAACGATGCCTGTATAGTCCAACTTGTTGCCCCATTTTGCAATATTGATAGAGTGGTTGCTTAGAGAATGGTAAGTAGCACTCATTCCGAGACACAAGATTCCCCCAAGTAGAAAGGTGCCAAACACCATGATGTCTGAAGGGTCTGCAGATGGATATCTTGGTGCCAGAACTACGTACAAGTACACGGCCGACATAATGAACACCACTGCGCCGAGCAGATGTGACCATATATTCACGGTTTCGTTGTGCAGGAGCTTTGCACTACTCAAGCTTAAACTGACTGAATTGCTCGTAGCTCTATAGCCTGAACGTATATAATGGTTATCTTTGCGCCACTCGGGAAGCTCATCCCAGTTCAAAAGCTTAGCCCTAGCCGGTGTAGAGCTGCGTGTATTATCTTGAGAGGCATGGTGAAGCGCTTCAGTTGAGGCTTTATACAACCGATTCCGTATCATGGCTAGTTCGGCGAGGAATAGCTGGTTTCCTGAAAAAAATGATGACTAACTAGAGAAAAGAAACGAATACCAAACAGGAGAACTGCATAGAGAGTAGAACCCGGGACCAGATTTCTATCAACATAACTTTAGGTAGTATAAACTTAGTTTAACCAGTATATTGTTACGTACTATGCAACCCTCCTCCTTGCCGCCGATTTATCCAGTTAATATTGTTGTTATTTATATATGGAGTGTTAGTAAGACATTTAAATGGTCAAGAAGGCCCATATTTAGGGTTAAGCATAGTTCAGACTCAATAACTCACATATAGTACATCACGTGAGAGAAAGACCCCACCCTCAGTTACGGCCACCTAGGCCTTGATCGCGGGACAAGCACTAGGGTGGGATCTAGCAGGTCTGCAACTCAATTGTGTAATGTATGCGCAGGGCCCTCTCACGGCGCTATATTTTCTTTACGGCTTGGGTCGGTGCTTTTCTATTTGTTTCTCGCCTTGAATAAATCCAATTCTGTGTCAAGGAAACCGTTGCTTGCTCTCAAACTCAAACTGTCTTCGAGCTATCTGCGCTCCGAATAGACCACCGTCTTAGAACCAATTGGACGAAGAATCTGCTTTGGAAGCTATTCACGAAGTTGTGTTGTTTGTATACAGCTGAACTAAATCGTAAGTCAGACCCATAGTTTAGTTGGCTAATTCCATGTTGGATTATTTGAGCTAGCTCTACATCCCATCTGGTCTAGAAAGGGGACTTAATCTAACCTCGCGATATGCCTTAGGTGTCTCTATCTTTTGAAGTTTCCAATTTGTATCATACGGCCACCTTGATTGCTTTCGTCCTGCTAGTGACCTCAACACCACTCGACGAGAGCATTCTACTTTCTCGACCAACTTCTGTGGCTAGTTACCTGACTGTGTATTTATTGCTGCTCTCCCTGCGAATACGTCGCGACACTTGACGCAGATATCACCACTATCAGCCTTTGTGCTGCCAATTGCCTTTGGCAATCAATCGTTTCCCAATACCGGGCTTGTCCCTCACGCATCACCACCGAGCTGTCGTTTCTCAACTCTCTATCTGAAAGAACTTGATACAAGCTACTAACCATGGCGCTATTCCTGGAGAATGCCTACAGTCTGGTCCACCAGGACAATGCGGCTGATGTACCTTCGCTCTCTGATCTACGCATGCAGCTAGAGAAGGGCACTGATGAGTCCAAAGTCGACACCATGAAGCATATCTTGACTATTATGTTGAACGGCGACTCTATGCCGTCTCTCCTGATGCACATTATCCGCTTTGTTATGCCTAGCAAGTACAAGCCGCTGAAGAAGCTCCTGTACTTCTACTACGAAATATGTCCCAAGCTTGATTCTGCTGGAAAACTGAAGCAAGAAATGATTCTTGTGTGGTATGTCTTCTTTATAGTCCATTGTTTGTCATTGAGATATAATTGTCCTCTCAAAACGCATCTGCTGTGTTTACTATAGTTCTTTTTTTCTAGCCGTAAAGTATGCTAACCTCAATTGCTCTTTTTCTTGTTCTTTTCTAGTAACGGCATCCGTAACGATCTTCAACACCCCAACGAGTACATCCGTGGAAACACCCTGCGGTTCCTTTGCAAACTTCGTGAAGCCGAGCTTATCGAGCCTCTTCTATCCTCCGCACGGTCATGCCTTGAGCACCGCCACGCGTATGTCCGCAAGAACGCCGTATTTGCTGTCGCCTCCATCTACCAGCACTCCGAATCCCTCATTCCTGATGCTCCTGAACTTATTGCTACCTTCCTCGAGACTGAAACCGACTCTACTTGCAAACGCAATGCATTTTCTGCCCTTAGTAGCATCAGCCATGATGCTGCGCTACAGTATTTGAGCTCCATTTTTGAGGGAGTAGTCAACGCTGAGGAGTTGTTACAGCTCGTTGAGCTCGAGTTCATTCGTAAGGATGCTGTCCAGAACTCTCAGAACAAGGCTCGGTATCTGCGTCTTATTTTCGATCTTCTGGAAGCTGGTGCCTCAACTGTTGTCTACGAGGCTGCGTCATCGTTGACTGCTCTTACGAACAACCCTGTAGCCGTCAAGGCCGCTGCCAGCAAATTTATTGAATTGAGCATCAAGGAACCTGACAACAATGTGAAGCTTATTGTCCTTGACAAGGTCGACCAGCTGCGCCAGAAGAATGAGGGCGTTTTGGACGATCTGACAATGGAGATCTTGCGCGCGCTATCTAGTCCCGACATCGATGTTCGTCGTAAGGCGCTCACAATCGCTATGGAGATGGTCTCGAGCAAGAATGTTCAGGAAGTGATCCTGCTATTGAAGAAGGAGCTTGCAAAGACAGTCGACCAGGAATTCGAAAAAAACTCCGAATATCGTCAACTTCTAATTCATTCGATACATCAATGCGCCATCAAGTTCTCCGAAGTTGCTGCTAGCGTTGTTGATCTGCTCATGGATTTCATTGCCGACTTTAACAACGACTCAGCTGTTGATGTCATAAATTTCGCCAAGGAGGTTGTCGAAAAGTTCCCCGAGCTGCGCGCTTCTATCGTTCATCGCCTTACGTCTACTCTCGGGGAGGTCCGTGCCGGAAAGGTGTATAGAGGTATCCTTTGGGTTGTTGGAGAATATGCTTTGGAAGAAAAGGATATTCGTGATGCCTGGAAGCGGATACGTTCTAGTCTGGGTGAAATACCCATTGTGGCTTCCGAACAACGGTTACTCGATGCCCAAGATGAAAGCGAAGAGACCAAGGTAGAAGAGGTGCAGACTAACGGAAAGTCGACTTCCTCAAATTCTCGACGTGTCTTAGCTGATGGTACCTATGCTACCGAGACTGCACTCACTAGCCAGTCATCTGCTGCTGCTAAGCTTGAGGCGGTCAAAGCTGCATCGAAACCTCCCCTGCGTCAACTCATTCTCGATGGCGATTACTACCTAGCCACTGTTCTAGCCTCAACTCTTGTCAAACTAGTTATGCGACACAATGACTTATCCACGGACGAAGCTCGCACCAATGCTCTGCGCGCCGAAGCTATGCTCATCATGATCTCCATCGTTCGTGTTGGTCAGTCTCACTTTGCTAAGCAGCCCATTGACGAAGATGCTATCGACCGTATCATGACCTGCGTGCGATCTCTGGCCGAATTTACCAAGCACAAGGAGCTCGAGACGGTCTTCCTTGATGATACGCGTAAAGCTTTCCGGGCAATGGTTATAGCCGAAGAAAAGAAGCGGAAGGCTAAGGAAGCAGTCGAGAAAGCTAAATCAGCGATTCAAGTCGATGATGTTGTTCAAATTCGCCAGCTTGCAAAGAAGAACAATACAGATGGCGCTGATGAAATGCACGCCGACATGGAACGCGCCACTGGCGGTGACTCTGCTGCTGAGGATCTGTCATCTAAGCTCAGCCGTGTAGTCCAATTAACTGGGTTCTCTGACCCAGTTTATGCAGAGGCTTACGTCAAAGTTCACCAGTTTGATATCGTTCTAGATGTACTGTTGGTCAATCAAACCACGGAGACCCTTCAAAATCTGTCTGTGGAGTTTGCTACTCTTGGTGATCTGAAGGTCGTTGAGCGGCCAACAACTCAAAACCTTGGCCCTCATGATTTCCACAACGTTCAATGCACTATTAAAGTCTCATCAACTGACACAGGTGTTATTTTTGGCAACGTCGTGTATGACGGCGCCCATTCTACCGATACTAACGTCGTCATTTTAAATGATGTCCACGTCGATATTATGGACTATATTCAACCTGCCACTTGTACCGAAACCCAGTTCCGCACCATGTGGACAGAATTTGAATGGGAAAACAAGATCAACATCAACTCCAAGGCTAAGAGTCTTCGTGACTTCCTCACGCAGCTCATGGCCTGCACAAACATGAACTGCTTGACTCCCGAAGCTAGCCTGAAGGGTGACTGCCAGTTCCTCAGTGCTAACCTATACGCTCGCAGTGTGTTTGGTATGTTCATATTCACAGAACCAATGATTTGTTATATACGCTTAGCTAATATATTTACTAACCATCATTATTATGAATAGGTGAGGACGCATTGGCTAATCTGAGCATTGAACAGAAGGGCGAAAGTGGACCAATCACAGGTTTTGTTCGCATACGTAGTAGATCTCAAGGCTTAGCGCTTAGCCTTGGCTCTCTTAAGGGGCTTAACAAGATTGGCCGCACCGCAAACTAAAGCCAACTATGACAACATAGTTCTTTGGGCATTGTCAAATAGCATTGGATAAGACACTGCGTATACCACCATCAAAGTACGGGGCTGTCTTGATATCAGGAATGTGCTGTGAACATAGGCATCTCCGTGGTTTTTTCTTTACATGAGCTGTTATTTCTATCTTTTTTGTTTCACTTTTATGAATTCCATTATTTTGTACCTACCTTTCCTACTTGCCTGTCTTATCTCTAAAGTTGCCTTGAACTGTGAATATGGATAAGCCAGTACGATTATCCCTATGACAGGAGAATGGATCATGCAGTCGAACAATGAATAGATATCAAAACTATCTTTGTATATTAGAATTACTCAAAAATGTTACAGGGTTTTCTCAGCTCGTATATGTTGGTTACTTATTGTTTGGTAGACACGTATTTGGTTTAATACAGACTCCTGTAGCTAAATCGCCTAGTACCGATATGAGATTTGTAGACTTGTCAAAGAAGTGTAGATAGATTAAGGCAAAGAAAAGTGTAAAAGAAAGAAAACAGAGAGGGGTATCGATATGAACAAAGCATTGTGGAAATTATGTCATCGAGACATGTGCGCTTGGGAAGATATGAGAGATTCAAGTCAAAGTTGATTTTCAGGTGTTAGTGCTCCGTTTTGGTACGACTAAGCCATTCAGGACATGACCTTCACACCAATGCTGTTCACCCAACGTCTTAGTTTCCTTCAAGGCATGTCCCATGTAAAACAGTCGAACGGTGCGATCAGGGTGTAACCCGGCCGTAGCGATAACATTTTTCCGTAGAAGTCGCACGGTATCACCAGGCGCGACATCAAGCGTGATGTCACGGGAATTTACGCTCAAGCGGACCACTACTTTCATATTAGGAGTTGTCTTGGATGCTTCACCTTCCAGTCGATTGTATTCTTCTTCGGTCTTTTGGGGAGCATTGTGGAGAGGCGACTCTCCATCTACATCCATCTCAGTTTCAGAATCGGTTGTACCCAAAGGTTCGGATGACGATCCATTACCGTCAACGCTAACCAGAATGTTCAGTGGATCGCTGATTACAGGCTCACTTAGTTGGTAGAGGTTTCCGCGTTCATCGTAGGCGCCATGGAGCAAATTCCCTGTGGGAATAGTGATTCCAGCAGCATCGAGTATTCCCTGTGCTGTGTTTTCTGCCTCGATACGAGCTTCGCCGGTAATGTGCTGCCGGTCAGCTACCCAGAGCTGCTCCAATGCCAGTCGAAGAGTAGCCCATGCCTCTAGCTGACCAGTGACTCTAGTATCAAAGAACTCTTGGCGATATCGATCTAGTTTAGCAGGGGTCCAACGTCGAGTAGAGGTGCTAGTCCACGGTGATCGTCTGAGTGGTCTATTATAATGGACATTGGGGGGCGCAGACGCTTGATTGAGTAGCGTAGCTGCGGCTTCCAACTCAAGCTCACGCCGACGTTGGCGTCTAGCATTTTGACTTGGTGTACGACGAGGTTGAGGACGCACAGCAGGTGGGAGAGCACTACTTGAAGCTGTAGCAGTGGCCGCTGAAACTATGCTTGCAGTTGTAGGTGTAGCCGAGCGTGCAGTAGGTGCTCCATTAGTAGCGATGTGTGAAGAGGATGAGATAGCGTCGCTAGAATATGGACCCACGATTGAGTGACAACAACCCTGCAGAAGATGATTTGTATTAGTAGTGGCGTAACATAGTATAGACGGTAGATATAAGCTCACCATCTTGATTAATGGTGACGACACTTGGTGATGATTTCAAACTACTATAACAGCCATGAGTAATGTGAGGTATTGACACATGATGGCACACAATATAGTATGTAAAAGTAAACGATTGTTTAACTAGTAGCTTTTGATTATTGACTGAATGCCGTCTTTATGCTAGGCTTACTAGCTGTAAAATTGTATACAAACTTGCGATAAAGTGGAAATAAAGGGTGAACGAGATTATAACTCGTAGAACGATAATGGAAAAGGAGTAAGCACAGCTTCTCGGTATCTGTGAATGAGCAATCTGAGCAACAGAGGGGGAAAGAAAGAAAAAAAATTAAGATAAGAAAGAGAGAGAAGTCGATGATCAAAGCAATATTACATGCGATAGCGAAGGACCCTTGGCCCAGAAAATGATACAAGCTTAGATTTGGCTTGCTTTGGAGAACAAAGAGGAGGATCAGCACATAAATAATAAGAAATAATGATTGCCTAACAACCAGGACATAATCAATATTGTCAGAAAGTGGGGTTTGTGACTTGATGCCGCATAACCTGTTAGGGTTACATTTCAAGATGCAAGTTGTTCATGATGTGATTATTGTATGAAGTAAACAAGGCTAATATTTTTAGAACTATAGAGTTGAGTATATATATATATACTATAGAAGCAATGTGTACATGGCCATGATATATGTACTATCTGCCTGCCTGCCCTACCATAAATAGCCCCGGCAATTCGACGAACCACATAGACAGCGTGTCATATCCTTGACTTTGTTCTTGTTGTTGAGATCTTCCTCCCCGTCAACCTTGCCGTTCAGATAGTCAAAGGTAAGCTCGGTACCCGCTGGTATATCCTTTATAGCAAAAAGAGCCAGATCTTGGATGTGCTTGTCTGCATGATCCCCGACGCGTACAAAGATCTTCATGTTTGGATCGCAGGAGTGGTTTACAAAGCGAGTTGGGCCGGACATGAACTCTCCATCAACCAGAAGCGGAGGCTTGGCAAGTCTCTCGTCGATAGAGTTTGGGTCAAAAAACTTGTCAAGCTCAAATAAATAGACGTCTTTGCGCTTGCGCTGTTCGGCGAGTTGGCGGCGTCGGTTTGCTTCCTCATTTGTGATGATCTCGCCAATATACTTGTCGACAAACTGCCCTGCACAGATTTCTACGGTTGAGCGGACGCCTGTTGTATGATGGGTTAGTTAGTAATCGGGGTTTATAAGAAAAGAAAAAAAAAAGCTTGTTGTCCAGGGAAACAATACTAACCCCATCCTCTTCCGTTTTGAGTTCGAAATATCTGTAGCGGAACTGTACGGCCGCGCTCGACTACACGATTTATACATCCGCGGCTGCATGCACATGCTGAATGGCACTCATATATAGGGTCTAGACTATCGAAAACCTCTTCCCGCAGACGCCCAACGCGCGGGCCTTCTGTGTAGTAGGCTAAGAGTGTACGTCGTGATGAGGGGGTTTCTCCACTATCTTCATCATCCTCACTGGAGCTGTAACCTGCTACTTCGCTGAGGCAAGTGCAGTCCAGACGTTGACACATGTGGGCATCGGTACAGCTACAGCCACTACGAAAACTATCCTCTACAGGAGATACGCCATCGCCATATTGTACGGCGCGTACAAAACGGAAATCAGATGGCAAGACAGCATTGTCTCGAGTGTTCACGATAGTAATTGGGGCCATCTTGTGGGAGACAAATGTACGGATCTGACACCAATGACAGTTTTGAATATCATCTTCTGTCCTCTGTGGGAATAACACCGAATAGTTTGAACATAGTCAGTAACTTGCTGACCGGGCGATGAACACTGTGATATCTATATAGCTTACCTTTTTGCCATGTTGAAAGAAGTGGCGTCTTATTTGCTCTTCCATGATATTTATTGTTGGCGCAAGTTGTCGTTATAGTGATTCACGTATGGCTGCTGCGTACTCTGGAGGCTAGATTTTAAAGTGGAGTTTATTGGTAGATGAGGTTGGATAAGTATAGCGATTGTGTTCAATGACGATGACGTAGTCGACAATTTGACAAATGGCCATTGGCAATGAATGGAGGCTTGGGCGTGTTGCTTGGTTGATTTGAGTTTGACAAGATGCAATATAGTCACGTGATTCAACATGAACAAAAAACTCCTAGGTGAAATCGATGGCTGGCTCTGGTTTTACCATAACAAAACGACCAGAGTTTCTTCATGTTTCCCAAAGTATATAACTGCGTAAACTGTATTTGTTCTAGGTCTTCGAAACACTTGTTATAGACATCTGTCACATTATCTGATCATAATATCACTGATCAAACGTAGCTAGCCAGCTTCGCTTTGAGATTGCAGTTATAAATCTTAGCGGAATGACATACCTTTGTGAAAATACGAGAAACAGAACTGTGATAAGATATAGAATATCATCCTTGTGTTGATGAGATATAATGACCTCTGATCATTGTTAACTATCAGATTTCAGAGCAGTCATGGGAGCATAATTGTGATACGGGACATCATCGGCTAAATGACTTGTCATCAACCCCACTAAACTTACTGCAACAAAAGCGCTAGTGCTTACTATGAACTATAGCTAAGTAGCGAACTTTGGCAGTGACGAATTGCACAACTTCGCGATCCCACATGTCGCAAAGGCTACTACCATTGAATCATCACCATAATTTGTCGCGTCGCGTATCTTCCCATTTACCTCTTTCGCCGTTTAATCCTGTGGACTACTCGATACCCTCATAATAAAAGTCCATCTGGAAATGGCGGCTAACGCGCAATCGTCGAACACGGCCGAGCCGTTCTATATTCGATACTAGTCAGTGGCACCTATGAAGCAATTTTGCGCGTGCAAATATCTCGCAATGCAGTGCTCTATCTCGCTGTCTATACTACGTATATATGCATAGATTAATATACAATCGTCTAATACTTACACTCTATATATATCTATAGTTCTGGTCATTTAGGAAGATTTGGACACGAGTTCCTTGGTACGCGCCCGCCTAGTCAACACGCTTGCTACCTCGTACACTGCACTTACAAACCCAGCAGATACTAATATTTCAATTAGAGTTCGACATCAGAGTTGTAGGAGACGGCCGGAGTGCTGTTGCACGTTACGCAAACAACTCCAACTATCGAAATGATAGCTTGATTCGCAAAGAAAGTGCGTACCATGCCCTTTATCCGCTTACTATTTCTCAATAAACAATTCTATACCGTTACGAATACATACGATCCATGCAATCGACAATCCTATTATATATCTGATTAACTAACTAAGTCTATAGTGTACCTTAGTTCTCTTATCGTTGACGAGATCAAGCGAATTGTCAAAAGCAGCGAGATTATGAAGTACGGAATATCAATCCTCAAGTAGCCTATACTTTTTTTTTTAGAAAAAATCCCCTTACTAACCCGCGATTCACTCTCAAAGGGAAGACGACGTCAAGTGGCCACAAAAAAACAAAGACGGACGTCAAGAACTCGAAATTCGGATGGGAAACGACCATATCTCTTTCGAAACGGCCAAAATCGGCGCCTTGATCGATGTTAACGAGTCCGATGATCCAGAAGGACTTCGTGTCTTCTACTATCTTGTTCAGGATCTTAAAGCTCTGGTATTTAGCCTGACAGCTCTTCATTTCAAAATCAAGCCCATCTAAAGCAACAAACAGCATAGCCAGCTTAACTGCCATTGACAACAGGCTACTAATCTTACATTGAATCTGGCACACATGTTACTTAGCTTAGGGTTGTTATTACGGCCGGCGTTAGGGAGTCACAATACTATCACTAGAAATGAAAACGGATGTTGACAAGATATTGATCGTCGTTAGGCTACATTTGAACTGGTAAATAGTGATTTTTCAAATTTCGAAGTTTGCTACTCATGATCACGTGAAGATCACTTTTTTAGCATAAAATATAAACGTTGCTATCGCGTTTCTACCAGTCCCAGTATATCTATTAGCAGTAATTTAGGTTCTACTGTGTAAGCATTAAAATATAACACTGTGATATGTATACAAACATATGTTTAAATATAATGCTGACAGGTAGAAGACTCAATATACTATGTAAAGACGATACTTATCTTAGACAGCTCACAGAAAGCTCACAGAAAGCCCAACGTAGTTGTTGGGCGTCAAGGGTAGGCTACAGTGATTAGCGAGTTGGATAACTGAGGCGGATAGAAAACGGAAGGATGTGGAGTAGTATTGGCTTTAAGAAATAGTGCTTATTAACGTCGAGTATAGGTAGTATCATGTCACAATACACAAAGAGACGAACAGGAGACTCATGTCAATAATCTGACTCTTGTGTGACTTGCTGTTTAGCGCCTTGTAGTGGAGAAGATATCACAGAGTTGGGAGTAGTTTTGGCTATTTGAGTGCATGTTGGAGGCTAGAAAACCTGTTGTTCTAACGGAGAATTACTTCGATTTGATGCATATAGTAGCATAAAATATATGAGATGTCAAGTTATGGATGGATATATACACTGTAACTCTGTGTATAAATCGATCTCATTAGTGTTACCAAGCTACCAAGGCTCGATATAGCTTGGTTAGAGTGGGCACTGAACATACTGATGGCTGCTATTTTAGTGAATTGATGGGCAAACAAATCGTAGCGGGTGTAAGGGGCTTGACAAGAGAGATAGTGGCTGGTAAAATTGACACTGCGGGTTGGCAAAGATAAGGTAAGTGAATTGTTTCGAGATATGTATGCTTGCTCAAAGGGTATACGAGTTTAGTTAGTTCCTTTTTTGTGGCTTTATGCTTAGTTGGCACAGTGTTGGCATTCAAGGCACGCGAACATGTGTGATGTAATGCATGGTAGACATAAAGTTGTCTGAGAATTCTAAACTGCCAACTCACCCTACTGGCAACTAACTCGTCACTTGTAAGACATTTTGTCTTTAAAAGTCTTAAGAACATCTATTTATGCTATAATGAGCAAACCGACCCAAGACGTATTCATGTATTTATTGCCACCATTTTGCATTGGCTAGAAAACGCTAATGAGCACTGAATAAATAATATATTTCATGTCGGTGGGTGTTTACCAGCTGAAATATTGCACTATGATCCCATGTGAACTTGAAATGTAATTGCCTGATCTTTCAAATTCCTACTGTGGTGAAACTAGTCGATCGCGGCAATGCGCAGCGTCAACAAAGTAGGATAAGTCTTTCTCTGAATAAGCACAATACGCAGTGGCATAACTGTCGTGCCGCCGGAAACAAATGAAGTGGTTGAGAATAATGAGGTTTAAACGATGGCATGACTGACTGTATTACTACTTGAGACTAATCTATACCGCCATGGCATCCGTCCGTAGTGCTATAATGGAAGTTACAGTGGTAGTCATAGTGGTCTCTCCTGTAATCCTTGATGATTTTCTATCTTTCCCGCATTTGGCTGTCTTGTTCTGTTTCTCCTTTTGGTATTTCAACTTCTTTTAAATTTTTTTTTCTTTCCAGGAACTCGACTCCTAAACGAAGCGCCACCCACGTCCTGATAATCACAGCTAGTACTTACTACAATTTATCTTCTCGGTTCTTGTCATCGTTGTCAGTATCTCGATCTTGAAACCCAAACAGAAGTGTACCACGACGTCGCTCCAGGTTCAAAATATCACCTGCACAGACATTCGGTGCCATTTTCTTTCATCTTATTTACCCGTACAAAACATCAACAGCAACAAAACATCTACTACGCGGTAGCTATCCCACCAGTGGCCGGCAATTTCAACAGAGATCGCGCCACCCAGAACATCGATCAATAGCCTGCGGTAAGGCTTTGCGATAAGGCGCTTGCACTACATCGGCTTCTGTGACATTTGCCAAGCTGCACTCTTGACCGGCATCAAACTATCAATCTCAACAGAACACAATTCCTGCCCACGACATGCCAACCAACAACTCGCCGCCTACGCCTTCCTCCGAGACGCCGCGCTCCTGGAGCTGTCCCGATGACGGCCCGAATCCCATCACGAGTGATATCAGCGGCGCTAGCGGAAGCAGTAACGCTAGCAGTCCTGACTCTGCTAGTATCAATGCCGAGTCTACAGTAATCACTTCCACAGCAGTTCCATTTGCCCTTACATTTGCGCCTTCGCGGACTGGCCCGCCGTCATTAGCACCACATCTGCCGCGTGTCCAGCTCCCACACGCCATAGCCGCCATGTCGCTAGGTGATGTCGCTGCCGCCTCTCCGCCCAGTCTGGCCTCCACCCCTGGCACCGATGTGATGGATATCGAGACCTCCAGTTCAGATCATGGCGCTCTGTCTAGTGGGCGCACAGTGCACATTTCAGGCGAATATTCTGGCGGTATAAGCCATGATGCGGAGAAGAAACGAAACGAGGGCTATATTGGTATTGAAGACGGAATGATAAATGAAAATACGGACCTTGAGCCAGGGTTCTCAGCATATGACATGGGCTTTGACTTTCCTGGTCTAAGAGTAAGTTCTAAGACAATAACAACCTTGATGTGACAGCAGTGGCTCAAAGAAAGTGCAGAAGAAGCGGGAAATATGCTAATCAGCTCAACTTTAGACACAACCTATTATACCTTCTCCATTTATGCGACCCGGCAGCCGATACCAGGGTACACAACAAGCTGAACGTCAAGTTTACGATGTGCATGTTGACATTAAATATGTCGACATGGCCGAATCGTATCTTTGTGGCTATCTCAAGATCCAGGGTAGGTCCAACCAATGGCACCATATCGACAGGTTTTTGTATCTGCCAACTAACAAATATGCTTACTCTTCTTTTTTTACAGGTCTAACACCAGATCACCCACAACTCACCACATTTTTCGAGGGCGAGATAATCGGGCCTAAATATGATTTCATCACCGATCACGAATCCTGGGGTGCTACTGAGTCTGTTGATACTAGCCATTGGGCCAAATTTCCGGCCTTCCGACAGTATCAGCGTATAATGCGCAAGGGACACATGCCACAGCTTGACCATCTACCAAAGGAGTATATATTCATGCGATGGAAGGAACACTTTTTGGTTCCTGACCACACAGTTCGAAGCATTACCGGCGCCAGTTTCGAAGGATTTTACTACATCTGCTTTAATATGTTGAAAGGTGAAATCAGTGGCATCTACTTCCATTCACGCAGTGAAAAGTATGTTCTCCGTTTAGTTAAGCGCCTTGTCAAATCGCGAATATTGCTAACACTCTCTTCAAGGTTCCAACAACTGACCCTCAATCACGTCAAAGACTTTGGTCGGTACTCTTCACTTGAGTTCAGATAAGTCTTGAACTCGATTGTCCCATCCATAATATATACGGACTGGACAATCAGGCCTATCTACGTATTCGTATACTCATTTAGCTACGAAGTAGCCAATATCTCTTGTTTACGGCGCCAACACACTCACACTCACTGCTACCCTCTCACTGATCTGTCCTTAACTCCATACTTTGTGCACCTATCTTGACCTGAATTTCTATCCTTAATTTTTCTTGCTTATCATCCATCCCAATATAACAGATATCAAATGTATTAGGAGGAAAATTTATATATAGGCGTTACATGTCCTTTGCTCATATAACCTCATGCAGTTAGTTGCTTATGATTTAGCATTGCGCACTTATAGAAAGCATGCTATTACTGCGATTCTTGGTATTCGAATCAAGACACTGAAAACACATTAACCTTGACTACTGTCGCTATGGTTCAGGCCAACTTGTGATATTTATGGTGTTTGGTAGTATCCATATTCTATTTCATTTTGTCTTTAAGACGTGATGCTACGATATGACTTGGAGTTACTACTCTTGGAACCCTTTGAAGTAACTCTTTCGGAACGGATTGAGTTCATCGGCCGAAACACCTTTAGCTTGTTCCTCGGCTGCGGCCTTGGCCCGCTGAGTTTCCCATTCTTTCACCGCTCCTTCTGCCACCTCATCATCACTCAGGCGCTCATAAGTTATGAGCCGACGCGACCATTTGTTGAACTGTTGAGTGCATACTGATAATAAACGTAACTGTGGATGTGATGGGATGGGATATACAATCTGACTCTCGTCAACAGCTGGCATCCAGAAGGACAAACGGCCAGATACTGTCAAAGTTCGAGTAGCAAAAACTAGAATATCAGTCAGCATCGTGAAGAAGCTATATGGCTTAGTAGGAGGATGGTAGTTTGAATTTCTAGTATTTATAGACGATTAGTAACAATTCGCATAGTGTTTCCCTCGGAATTAGACATACTTAGTTTCTTTCTTTCCAGCCTCGACAAGTCGCGGTGTTTTCTCTGGGTCCTTAAGACCAAGGACCTTGAGGCCTTCTCTAACACCATAGGGCATATCACAGACAATACCATCGAATACACCAATAGAGCCGTTGTATCTTATAGGTGAATTAGTCAAGTCCGCAGAAAAGATATCGCCGAAGCTGCCTTGGATACCGTATTGCGCAAAGTTCCCTCTGACGCATTTTTCAGTACTGCGGCCGCGGAGAGGCCGGCCATCAATATCACTACCAAACGCCAAGGCTCCGAAATGGCCTACGGCAACGGGAAAACTACCGGTTCCGCAGAACGGATCGTAGAATAACTTGCCTGGGCCTGCGAGGGCGATATTTGCAGATATCAGGGCAAGTTCAGCGTCCATGCTTGTGGTGCTAATCCAGCTACGCTTCTTAAGGTCGTACTTTTTGGCTAGATCGCGGGCACCGCCTCCGATAAGACGGCCGAAATGCGTATTTATTGGTGCGGTGATGCCACGGGCATAGCTGTGTTCCGGCCATTGCTCCAATATCGTGAACTCCTCGTCGGGGGAAGACATGCTGATTGGGCCCCCAAATGACAGCGAAGATAAAAACGTTGATATTATGTCCCGCTGAGCATGGCGGTCTCGTGTCCCTTGAAAGGCATCAATTGCAAACTTGAAACTGCATGTTTTGTAATTCACCAATGATGAGTATGGGTGTGCTTGTACCGCAGCAAGAAGCTCGGGTATGGTAGGTGCACTGCACCAATATTCATAGATGGCCTGAGTCAATATTGACCGTCGAACCAACTTTACTGCATCTTCGGCTGAAGGCAACGTAACGATGCAGAATGGATTCTAGTAAGATTAATTAGCACTGTAGTTCAGGATTATTGAATGTTATGCCACTGTATTATACGAACAGGGGCGGTGATTAGTGCAATCAGTCAGTCCGTCACGGCTTTCTGCTAAGCAATTCTATATTATCATAATGATGTATGCTTGATGCTAGAATTATTGTTCCGGGAAAGCTATATACTAACATCTTCATGGTAGCTTTTGATAGCCAAATCGACGTCTTCCAGCACAGCCAAGGACTCCAGCTCTGGAATTCTGAACGACTCATGAACTTGTGTAAACCGTACAAGGAACTCCATACAGACAGTCAGATTTCTGGCTGATAATGATATAGATGTAGGATAGTCGTTCAAGTATCGTGACGGTGGTTGCAACAAGGGTTGGTACAAGTCATAGATCTAATGTAGAAAGGTTATTCATGCACTAAGTAGCTTTGAACATTTCGCACTCTATGTATGATGACAGGAGTTTTTGCTACAGCCTTCAATATGGATATACAGCAAAGTCTGCAGAATTTTTTACTTGTTGCATATACTAATTTCTAATTGTTTAAGCATCCTAGCCGGCTGTTAGGGTTTGATAACGTGTTTACCCATCAATTAGCCGCACTTAGAGAGATTCCAAAAAAAAAGGTCCAGCCTAAGCAGAAAAGTACATAAAACTCATCTCATGGATGATTGAACAATACTAAAACAAATCTTCAGCAATATGATATCTATTCCTAAGCCTTCTATCTATCAGACCCAAAAATGCTTCATAACTCATGGCAAGTTAGCCCATTTGGACCCTACACAGCCACCACTAAAGAAAAAGCCCCTGCAGTCCTTCAGCCAACTTAGTCTTGTTTATCAAGTTGATCTCATCGTCCCTGAGGCCCTCTTTGAAAGTATTCATGATGAAGTAACCCAGGCATCTAGCCAAAAGGCCTCATACATACTGACTATGTCTCTTGGAGACTTACTTAATGGAGACTTTTTTCGTTGCTGCTTCAAGGATGGTACGTAAATATCTGAGTTTCATGTTACTCTGACGATATTCACTTTGGATTCTAACTCTCAAGGTTATACAGGTAACGTTATGTTAGCTAGCAAAGCTGACAGTACTACAAATACTGTATTCACTATCGTTAATGGTTGGTCTAATGCTGCAGAACACAGACAATGCTATCATTCTAAAAGTACTTCCTAGGTCTACTCACGATATATCTCGATAAAGAGATATACGAAAGATCAGGCTTGTCTGGAACACCTATCAAAACTAAAGAAAATAGATCTCACAGAAGCCGCTGGCGTAAGTGTCTGCCCCTAACTAGAATTATATGGAGCTTATACCTAATATTCGAACAAATAGTGGTAAAACTTGATTTAACAAAGCCTGCAATGATGCTTGGGAAACGCGGGTTTCAAAAACTTCTCTACGCATGCAAAAATGTCTTTTCTGAGCCTCGAAAGTGGCTTTTCTCTGACTTGGCTGCAGATACTAACACTGGTACGCTCAACCTTCTTACTCATATATTTAAATTCAACTTATTCACTAACTATGCTCTCGGCATAGCTTCAACACCTCCAGCATACGCATTACCCTTTAGTCCATGCCTCGTTCCAACAAATTTTTCAAAAGAGTTTGTTACTGTCAACGCACCCGACTTTTCTCACTTGAAAATGTCCATTTCTACGTATGATCGAAACGATCTCGAAATTGTAGCTGCTGATGTTTATGAGTGGATATCTTTATTTCGACTGTCTAGCCCACGCCTGATACCTGGAGATTCCATCGACTCTTTCCTATCCAAGTACTCTGTACCAGAACCATCTTCATGTGTCTCATTAGTCAAACTTAGCTGGCGCGGTTTTCTCTCGCCTGATATCGCGTCAGATGCAATCATGGCTAGCCTGCGGAGAACACAAGGCAAAGATGGTTGGTTCATCGCTTCGGCGACATCCTTGGAAGTCGGCCCGGAGATTCCGGCCTCGGAAGTGACAATGATGTCGTTTGAAGAGTCGCCCGTTGAATATCTACTGTGGGAAGTACGAGAATAAAATATATAGCAGCAGCATTGTTTGTCCCTCCTATTAACGTCCTTAATAAAGCAAGTGGCAGTCATGGTTACTTTTGTTCAACAAGAAATGAGATTATATCAAGCTTGATGATATCATGATCGAGATGTTGATGAACTGCCAAAAGTGGCAGCATGAATATCAGAGATGGTCTCGCCCGACAATATGCGTCTGATAAGTTGGCGAACTTCAGCCTGAACCTCTGGGGTATCGAAGTCTGGTCGTTTGGAAAGATCATCGATAATCTGCTTGATGATAGGGTCTGCATCTTCCATCTCAGCTTCATCCATGGTTCCCATAGTGACCTTGAGGCCATCTGGAATACTAGGTACCGAAAGTTCATCAGCCAAAAGACCCTCTCGACGCAAAGCACATTCGAGAGTTTGGTCTTCGGTACTGCTGGTGAATGCCACCAGAAACTCGGCAACGTCGGGAAAGTCGTTGTCTAGTGTTATCTTTTCTGCAGCAGTTTGACCGTCGTTATTCCGGATGAATAAGCTAGCTTCTAATTCACTAACTAAAATTTTCGCAACCTCAACGGTTTCCGCAACGAACAGGGCGCTTTCACCGTCTTCATCGCGTAAGTTCACGTCGACATGGAACTCAGTGACTAGGGAACGAAGGAGGTCTGTGTGGTTATAGCTAGCGGCAGCATGAAGAAGCGAATATCCAGTATCGTCTTGAATGCTGGCGATAGAAGGTGTGGCACGCAGAAGAGTAATAAGCTCCGACGGGTTATCCGCAGCGAGGAGGAATGGGTTTGGTGACATTGTGGCAGTCGTTGTGAAATGTGGTAGCGAGATTGACAGATTAGGAGACGAAAATGAAGGTTTAGCAGCACAGTTTTCTATAGTGAATTAGTGTTCAACAAGAAGCAGGCTGATCTTGTAAAAATCTATGCTAATAGAAACACCGTAACTACTTGAGTACTAACTAAATGATGATTCATAGAGCCGGCAGAATGAAGTTAAAAAAATATAAAACTGGGACAGTACCTGTTGCACAGAATTCACTGGAACCCTGCCAAGACCATTATAAACCCTGTATTTCCAGGCTCACCGCCTTCCATAGCGAAGCAAGCGAAGTCAATTCTAACATGCAAAGCCCCGCGTTTGTTTGAGTCCTCGCCTTGACAGCGGCGAGACAAATTGGGAAACGATCGTAACTAAATTAAAAATAAAAAAAAAGTGAAATACTACGTCTGATTTTCTTGCAATTCAATAATTGCTGTAGAATAGGTAGTGTTCTGTGTTGGAATTTTATCTGTCTACATTCATTTACTCCAACCTCCAACAACTACCGTGACTAATCATTCACTGGTAGACCCACAATAACCCTACTAGAGCTATCTTGGAGCTGTCACGAAATAGCGAGCATTCTTTTTTTTTCTAGCACAGCAGCCTATCACTCATCATTCATCCATCTCACCAACAACAGGCTCTGCATTCACATCTACTGTCTATCACCTCAGATTGACAAAATGCCTTCCACATCACAGCCTCCATATGTGGCACAGGATGGAACCAAGGTAGCATCTATGATAGATGCATTAGAAGCCGGCCGTTTAGCTACTACTGAATCACAGAAGAAACGCAAAGGAGGCAATTATAAGAAGAACGCCTTTCTTGTTGGCCAATCGCCTAATAATAAGACAGAAGTCTTTTCCTGGAAGTTGAGTGATTGGGACTACAAAAGCCCCGGTCTTCCTACATATGCGCGTGGCTTGTTCACAACGAAAACCAGCTCTGGCCAACAGGAGATTGTTGTTCGCGGATACGACAAGTTCTTCAACATCAACGAGGTGCCTTCTACTAGATGGGAGGACATTAATGCTCAGACTCAGGGGCCTTACGAGCTTACCCTCAAGGAAAATGGGTGTATCATCTTCATCTCTGGCCTGGAGGATGGCACTATCTTGGTCTGCAGCAAACATTCGACGGGAGTTCGAGCCGATACTGAGGCCAGTCACTCAGTAGTCGGCGAACTCCACCTTCGTCAACAGCTTGACGCTGTAGGGCTCAGGGTCGAGGACCTTGCTCGTGATCTTCGTGCTCGCAATGCTACTGCTGTCTGTGAGCTATGCGATGATTTATTCGAAGAACATATCCTGCCATATGGTCCTGAAAGGGCCGGTTTGTATCTACACGGTATCAACCTCAACCTTCCGGAATTTGCAACCTACCCCAGCGACATCGTTCAAACATTTGCTACTCAATGGAACTTCAAGAAAGTTGACACCCTCGTCATGCATGATGTCCATGATGTACGCAAGTATCTCGATGACATGGCCGAGTCAGGTAATCATGATGGCCGCGATGTCGAGGGTTTTGTTATTCGGTGCAGAAGGCAAGCGTCACCAGGTGGTCCCTATAGTGACTGGTTCTTCAAATACAAGTTCGAGGAGCCCTATCTTATGTATCGCCAGTGGAGAGAGTATACGAAAGCTATCATCTCGAACAAAACGCCTCGCATTACGAAGCATAAGACTATCACCGAAAGGTACTTACTATTTGCCAAGAAGCGATTATCTCAAGACCCCTATATGGCAAAGCAATATGAACTGAATCGCGGCATCATCGCTTTGCGAAATGATTTTCTGCAAGCTGAGAATCTACGAGGACTTGATGCTGCCAACATAGATGATGCTTATCAAAAAGCTTTCCCCGAAGTAACTAAGGATGTTGTCATCACAGTTGTGGCCACTATCGGCTGTGGCAAGACGACCCTTGGTCTAGCTTTGACTAAGCTATTTGGCTGGGGACACGTCCAGAATGACAACATCTCAGGCTCAAAACGGCCTCCTCGATTCATTGCTGCTCTCAGGGCCGAACTAGAGTCGAAGCCAGTCGTATTTGCCGATCGCAACAATGCCCAGCGCCACGAGCGGAAACAAATTGTAACAGACATGCGCCTGTCAATGGACTCCCCCACGTTGGTTGCTCTGAACTTCGCCCATCTTCGTGACAAGATGGACGAAATCCGTTCTATGACGCTGTCACGTGTGCTTGAGCGCGGCGATAACCATCAGACAATACATGCTACTTCGGAAGCCAAAAAGGTCATCGGTATTATGAATGGATTCCTTGGCCGCTATGAGCCCGTCAACCCCGATAACGGGCCAGACACTGGGTTTGACCTTATCATTGATCTTGACCCATTAGCTGGAAGTAGGGCCAACCTCGAAGTCACCGTCAAGAAGCTACATCAAACGTACCCGGGCATAGTTCCTGAGATGCCAATCGACGACCAGCTTGACGCAGCAATCGAGTATGCTCTCGACTACAAACCGGACTTCAAACACAATATTCCCGACCGTGACCCCAAAAAGGGCAAGCAGCAGCTAAATAAAGAGACGAAGCCTAAAAAAATAGCCCTCGAGTACATGTCTATCAATGTAACACCTTCGGTAATCAAGGCAGTTCTTAAAAAGGCATTTTCGCAGCCAGACCTTACTCCAAGCCAACTGGAGACTTACCTAAAGCTAAAAGCCAAAAAACGCATACAGTCTTCTTACCATGTTACTCTTCTACATCGCATGGGGGCCAACGAGCATCCTGACCTTTGGAACAAGTACAAGACATTGTTCGATTCCAGAGTTGAAGCTACTGGCCACGCTGGTAGCATGTTAGGACAGTGCAAGGTCATTCTTGAGCGGGTAAGCAACTTCTACTTGAATAGGCTACTGCTATGCAATATATGAGCTAACGCATCCCCTTCAGATTGTCTATAATGATAGAGTAATGGCTCTAGTTGTCCGGATTCACGATGAAACGGACTTTTGGATCTGCACCAACCGGGTAGCCCACATCACTATTGGCACAACTACACCAGATATTAAGCCACGGGAAAGCAACGACTTACTTGCTGAGTGGCTTGAGTCAGGGTCATCTACGGGTATTCATGATATCAATATTGAAGGACGTCCCGAGATCGAAGGCCTTGTCATTGGCGTGCCTCAGCGTCAATGATGATCTAATGCCTTAGCTCAGCAGTAGGTCTGTCACAATACCAAAAGAAATACATAATAACTATCAAAAGTTGTACTTTTTGTTAAAATAAAATAAAACGAGAGTATGTTTTTGTATTAAACATGATACGATGTCGTCATGTTTTATAAAAAAAAATCAACAACACAGGTGCAGTGACGATATATCATCACTGCACCCGTGGCCTCATGAAATCCAAGCACGTACTAAACAAGGCTTGTATGCCGGGGAATAAGAGAAAGTAAATCAATAGCAGAAAAGGTAAAAAAAAAACAATATAAGAAACGAAGGATCCTGAAATCGCTATCAAAGTTTCGCAGCCTATTCATTGGTTTATGAAATAGTGACAGACAATAGCAAACATAGCATTAGCATGATTTACTCGTCGTCGAGAATCTTGCTAGCTAATGAGCCTATAAAGGGAACCTCGTAGCTAAAGTTTACAAGTTAGTATAGTTTATTTTATATATGCATCATTTGATTATCGTGATTTGTTATGCACTTACCGGTCCAAAGAGTCCGCGTCTCTCCAGGCCCGTACAGCCAGCCCCACCATAGCTCCCAATTGCACCGACATGACAGCCCAGCCCAATACTCCGTTCCAGGTAACAAGCCAGTGTATGATGGACAACGTACCAAAGAGCAGAGTTGCCTGCCATGCATGGAAACGCACGTAGTCGCTTTTGTGTTCTAGTCCGAGCAAGACCAACGAGCCCGCCGGCGGAAACACAGCATAAGCCAACACCGCCTCCCAGTCTAGTCGCAGGCCAAGACTTGTTTCGAACTCGGCTAGCGCAGCGCGAGGGTCGTCCGAGGGAAACGGAAGCACCCCTCCTGGCAGAGATACGGGCAGAAACGAGCGCTGCGGCTGCGGATGTTGCAAAGGGGGCGAGTATGTTGTTGCTAAGGGCGGAGTGGCAAACGGATTGGCGAATGGGTTCGATAGTGGGCTGGGAGAGAAAGAGGCGCGTCGCGGGGCATGGTCAAGAGAAGTGCGCGGCGTTGAGCCGGGCGAGCGCGTCGTTTCGGGCGGCGACGATTGGTATGGTGCAAAGTCCATGGTTCTGATTGTTGCAGTTAAGCTGAGTGGTCCTAGGACAGACACTGCGAGGTTTGCTGGAGTAGAGTAAGTTCTTCAGGCAAACAGTTTTTGTGACGGGGCTTGCTTGCGCCTTCGTCGTTCATATATAAACAACAGGGGTCAGGGTCGATTTTAAGTGTATGCAGGGTGGGGTTAAAAGCCGATGTCAAGCTTAAAGCGCTCTTTATAACGTCTTTATTTGAGAACTCAAACAATCGCAGCGTCATTGATGTTATGGATCTGCTTTGCAGACGATCCATCAGATATTTACAATGGCATTTAGTTTATTCTACTCATGACGATCACACTAAGGCACATTAACTGTACTAGGGTTAAGTGATTATAGGGTTGTATATGCATCTACCCCATCTTTCCCGGCGCATGATCTTGTTCTAGTTGTACGTCGTGGACAGCCAGACGAATAATCTAGAGTTCAGAAGACTAGCTTGAGATTCCAAGACCCTTTCAGCGAAGAGAGTCAGGAGGCCGAAAAACTTTAACGAAGGCACCTCTTTTTTAACCTCGAGATCCGTAGCTAGGGCTTTACGCTGTCGGCCCGGGGGGGGGGAATCAGTCCTTTCTCAAGACGTCTAGTTCTTGCGCCTTGTTCTCTTTGCGGAAGGGATCAACAAGATCTGTACCCTATAGAATCGTGCCGATTTCGGGCGTTCGTTTCTGTCTGGTTGTCGGTCTCAATCTCAGCTACCTTGAATCCCAACATTTCTCGGGAGATGAGTAGCGTCGTTCGTTCTTCTTGCTCTCTTGCTTCAACGGTAGGCAGATCTACGGTCTTTCTTAACAATACATCGATAGCCATGTTTTACTTGTTTGCCCGGTATTCAACTGTGATATAAAGTTCGAAAGGAAGTCTGCCCATTACTTTTGACGCGTTAACAACACTCTCTTAGTCGAGAGATATGTCAGCGCCTGGTGGCCTGTCACCACGAAGAACCTTTGCCCCACGAGTCCTGGATGGTAATAGTTTCATGTCTAGACTACTGCCAGGAGTTCCTTGTCTTAGATAGGGTGTGCTCGTTCAGGTGCTGTTATTGTTCTTGAGAAGCATCCCACTAGCTTCCACGACAAGTCTTCTTGCTACTACCAGATAATACCACCTGTCGTGTTAAAGGAGGCATCGCGATTATGTTTGGGCACCTGGCCTGAAAATCATTGTAGCCGGTGCTTAAAGCTAGTCTCTTCATTTCTTCAAAAGCTCTTGCATGTTCTGGTCCGATCTTGATCTTGAAGTTGACGTCTTATTTTAGTAGCCGATTCAGTGGTTCTGCGATTTCACTGGCGTAGTGATACAACATCCTGATATAGTTACACTGATATATATATAGGCGTACTTGGTGATAAGCTCGCAAAGGGTCTGGTAGCTAATGTCAGTGTTTGATGAGTCTCTGAAGAGTGTAGTGTTAAAAACAGCGGCAGGCGATCCCAGAGGTAGTTCTTCCACACAGGTCATCGGCAACTTCTGCCTCCACAGTCTACGAGTTGAAATCCAAAATTAACCCTTTGATGTTTGAGTCTTCAGCTACACGGAAGTGGTGGATCATGAGGGCCTTTCTTGCTCACGCGTCTTAATTACTGACATGGTACACAACGGCCAAAAGTCAGGATCATCTCGGCTATGCCGGAAACACGGGCAAGGCAGCCTTTCTCCGCGCCACGAAATGGGTGCTTCCGAAGGTGCGTTCCAGTTTGACCTTCGCATAAGCCATTCATATTTTTGCTAGATCTACTTCGGAGTCGATTAGATGGCCTGGTTGGAGCTATCCACTCTTTTCCAAGTAACAGAGAGTGTTTTGTTTGATAGACGTAGTTAGCAAAACGCTCGTCAGCGAAAAAAAAATATATATATTTAACTGCGTTATCATTTGATCACTAAGCGTACGATAAGTTGTGAGCTTGGAATAGTGTCCGACGACAAGTCTGGACTACAAGAACAGTGATCAACAGGTTTAGTAACCTCCGTCTCCAAACCCAAAGTAGCTCTTCCAGTACAATCACTAAGAACATTGATGATGATGATAATGATTTTATATATTATACTGCCTTTGATGATGATGATGATTGATTGATTTTCATANNGTGACCTTGGCATGCTTCGCAAAGTAACATTCGAGAGGAATTGATTTTTATATATTATAGGAAAAAAGCTACGTTCTCGATTAAATGGCATTTTTTGACCTCGAAAGGTGTCATGCTTAGGGTTGTTAAAGGGGAATATCAAAACCCTTAGGGGTACGACAAAAGTATGGTTAGGGTTAAATATCCGCCCACTTCTTTACCTCACATCTTATAAGTTTATTATCACTAATATATAAAAACGGGATTAAAAGAAACATACAACACCGGG
>LXKZ01000358.1:0-64053 GCA_001856765.1 Endoconidiophora polonica
GGGTGGGGCAGTTAAGGTAACCTGTTTATCAACTGTTTATAGCATTATGATAGTAAATATCCATCCGTATTACGTTTGTATGGAGAAAGATAGCCATACCTGGCAAGGGTTTTCCCTCAGGCCTAGGAAAGCATAAAAACGATCAGATAGGGTAATCTTGATAAGCCCTACAGCAGCAAAGATCAACTCAGATCAACTTTTTGTTATCATCCATCCATATACAGAACGGCAATTTGATAAAACGAGCCTCCCCAAGTTCCGAGATTCCAATAAACTTTTTCAGTTGTCACCATTAAATAGGCAGTATTAAATTATATGGTTACATATGCCATAAGTAATCTTTGACTAAAACTTTACCTAACAATTCAGAAACTATTACTAACTAATCATATACATTTAATGGTCAGCTTGTAGATTATAGTGTTCAGTATATCAAATGTACCACTATATTTGGATCCTATTTCTGCCCTAAGAAGAAGGCATATTGTAGAAGCTGGACATGATAAATTTTATCTACTGGAGATAGATCAACAAGAATTTCTAAACTCACACAAGCAAAACCAAGTTCTATTTCCAACGTTCAAACGCTCGTGCTATTGATTAGGATCTGTTAGTCTTAGCTTGGTAAGATGTAACCATACGGCTGAACCAATACATAGAAACATACGATTGTGAAAATTTATGGCCCATCGTTGATACAAAAGCAGAAAATTGAAATTAAATTCAGACTACGTTTTAATATTGTATCACGGCATTCACATGAAGATACACAGGACAATTTGAACAAGGAACTCGAACAATTTTCAACATCCCAGAAAGAGAAGTGGTAAGTGTAAGGACGGTCTTATTGACCTGTAGTTCCATTTGTCCAAAAACGCCATGTTGCCCGGAGGTTAACCCTCATAATATCCTCCTATAAATGCAGAAGATTAAAAGGAAAGAAAAGGCCAAAAATGATGCAGAACGCCTTGTATTTTTTAGTCATGACCCATGCCGTGAAATTAGGTTTCCCAGTTCCAAAAACAAAGCTTTTTTAAAAATTTGACTTGTTACTATTACTAGCCAACGCTTTACACGAGGGCAAGCTTCGTGGCAGCAATATCAAGAGCATCAACATCGGGGGTTAAACGGGCATAAGCCTTCTTGGAACCGTCAGGGCTAGAAGAGTAAGCATGTTAGTAATCTGAATTTCGAAGAGATCACTTTGTTTGTTAAGGAAGATTGTACATACCGAATTAGGGTGTTGATCTTGACAGTGTCAATATCGTAGAGCTTCTTCAGGGCCAACTTGATCTGGGCCTTGTTGGCCTTGATGTTAACGATGAAGACAAGGGTGTTGTTTTCCTCAATCTTCTTCATGGCAGACTCAGTGTTCAGGGGGTGAACAATGACCTTGTGCTCATCCAGGCGGACATCGTGGGGAATCGACTTGCGAGGGTACTTGGGGGCGCGCGAAACCTCCAGAGTCTTGGGGCGGTGGAAGATGGTGCTGAAACGAGCTTTCTTGACCTTGTGGGAGTTGATCTGTGATAGTGTGTTAGTACCTAGTTGACAGCAGAGTCGAGCAGCATTTATTTCATTGTTGACTTACACCCTTAAGGGCGGCCTTAGCGGCGGCGTTGGCCTTCTTGGTGCCTTTGGCAGCTATATTAAAGAAAAACGCATCAGCAATCGCTCTTCATTTATAAAAGAACTCGCAAAGTCTGCTGCTGCTTGATGCCTTGGAATGCCGTGTCAAGACAATGGAGAGAGAAAGACAACTCAAATTTCATCCCAGCGCCTCCCCTCCATTGCTCCCCTTTTGATAAGAAAACATCGTTGAAGGAATGTAGTGATCATTTTTGAAGTCGTGGCATTCGAGATGATTCTGGTAAAGAGGATCGACAGACGGTGAGATCAAAAAGCTTTGAAGGCATTCGTGGCATATTTGCAATAGCATGGAGGGCTATCACGTACCCTTCTTGTTGTCCTTGGGGGCCATTGTGTCGGTCGGCTTTTGTCTTCGTTTAGCAAAACTGGTTGATCAGGTAAAATCAAGAAAAAGTTCGAGCATTTTTGCCAATTTCTTTTCAGATGTTTCGACAGACTACAATATGCCCCACAATAATTTTTTGTTAATCAGAAGTTTCTTTCTCGAGTGGGAACCCCGCTTAGGGCTCCGCATTCGATTATTCAATTGGTCAAATCAAACATTATCACGTGAGAGTATTCGGTCTTATCCTGAGCTTATCGATAGCTCGATAAGCATGGTCCCTTAGAAAGTTCAGCCCAGCGGCTATCGGTAACAAGATGAGAACGTAACGTAATGGCTGATAGAGTCGCAACTCTCGCAAACACATACATCTAACATCATGGGCAAAACCCCAAAAGGACGGCTTCGTTTAAATAGCGGACGTCCGCCGTCTCTTAAGCCTAAAGCCGCCACAATAACCCGAAAAGCATCTCGTACTGTCATCAACAAGCATCATCAACTTGAAAAGGCCCGAACTCTTGCTCAGAAGCAAGGCGATAACAATAAAGCGGTTGCGTTACAAGCAGAAATTGAGTCTCTTGGTGGCCTTGATACGTATCAAAAGGCTAGTCTACAGGGACAGAGTAAAGACCGCGGTGGTGATTCTTCTACAGTTCTTCTCGAATGGCTTGGCCTCAATAAGAAGTGGGCCAAGTTACACGGAGATGACCGTCTCCGTATGCTCGAAGTTGGTGCATTAAGTACCAAAAATGCCTGTTCCCGGAGCGGCTGCTTCGATATGGTCTGTATCGATCTGAATAGTCAAGAACCGGGTATTCAACAGCAAGACTTCATGGGGCGTCCAGTTCCGTCATCAAATAGTGAACGTTTTGACGTTCTTTCACTCAGTCTTGTTGTAAATTTCGTCCCTGATGCCATAGGGAGAGGTAATATGCTTAGGCATGTTTTGTCATTCCTTAAAGAACCCGATGTGAACTGCGCAGCATCCTGTAAAGATATGCTTCCAGTTCTCTTCCTCGTACTACCTCGCAGTTGTACTGACAATTCTCGATATTTCACCAACGAAAGACTCCAGCAGATCATGGAGTCTCTTGGGTTTTCTCAGCTGCGGGAAAAGAAGACGGCTAAGTTAATCTATCAGTTATGGAAAAGAACATCTCTTAAGCCTACTGTGAACGCAATATTCCGGAAAGAGGAACTCAACCCAGGTACCATACGCAACAACTTTACAATTGTTTTAGGAAGGCAGAAAATATGATATCAGCTATCACATTTCTTCATATTCTAGAACCATCACCAAGTAGCGCATCTTATCTCTCATCGTTGGGCTTTCTTGTTAAAATGTTTGCTCTTTAGAGATCATTATACCCACTCATATCACGTATCCATTGAACTACATATCAGTAAAATTATCTGTTTTCTCTGTCACAATATTGCCGTCTCGTGCCTCCCTTCTATGAGTAGTGTTTATCATTTCTATGTTACACGTACTAACATCTACCTTAACCTCAACTTCAACATCACCTCTTAATCTGTGCATAGTCAATTGTTAAGGCCATGGAGAGTCGTTCCCATAAGTCACTCACATCCATGCCATTGTCGCCAGACACTGAGCTAGTGAAAACGTCCATATATCATGTTCCTGGTCAGCCACTATGTCCCTTGCCTTCGTGCGACGACGACAACAATAGCCACAACGATCAACAGCGTCTACATGATATCCTAAGCTTATTATCACAGCGTCTGTCGACACATTGGCTCGGACGACGCTACCGAATACTATGGATGACCTCGAAACAACGTAATATCAGTCCTCTCCATCACCAAATAGTCAAGAATCGGCCGATCCTTCTTACGGAACGCGCAGATCTGCATCTTTTATGGGACAATGGCAAGATTTACATTAAGTCTGTACCTTCATACCTCCTTAATTTCAACTTCTTCAATAATTTATAGCAACTATCTCGACATATTGTAATCTCGAAAGGTCTGCAGATGCTCGACTTGGCAAGCCTTCACAGTATCCATTTCTAAGAGAGGCTCTCGGCTTTTCACGAACCTGGGTCTTTCTCGTACAAAACCAGAGTGACTTTAACCTAGCACAGAGCTACCAACTTTTACCACGCCATTTCGATTTCCCGGCTTGGGCGACATCCATACAAAAGTTTCGATACATCTCACAAGATGAAGTTACCAAGAGATACCATTACGGCGAGATCCGACTTGGGCGTCTCAATACCATTAGTCGTTTCAGTGGCTATAGTTGGACATATCTTGAGATGCACCATCAATACACAGAATCATTGACACAATATCTCGGGCCATATGCGTTTGAATTTGGTGCCATCTCTGTGATAATGAGCTCTCTTCAAGCCGCCGTAACTGCTGCAGATTTGTACAAAGATACGGTAGTTTGGTTCTGTGCTCTGGCCATTATTGCTACATTGATTGGGTTGTCAATATTTCCACTTCTCATTGTATGCTATTTCGCACGAGAGTGTTATAAGTTTGTATCTTGTCACCAATCATTCTATGAGCCTGATGCCTGACATGACACGGAACAACCATAGCCAAAATATACGCTTTACTAGCCATAATACTATGCAACCATCCATAAATATAGACGTTGAACGTCACGGTTTTTTTCCATGTTCCTTCGGCTCTACTAGCCGAGCTCCAATATCCTTGTCAACCGATCCTTAATCACTGCAGCTTCTATAACATATTTCATGATACGTACGGGCTTACATAATAAAAGCCATATCTCACCATATAAGTTCCATCTATAAAAACATGAACAGAATGTCTAGAGTAGCCAGCTACCCGATCATATCCTAGTCTATGACATGGCTAAATGGAATGCATACATTTTTTTTCGGTAACAATTCCTTCACTACCAATCATTATGCATACTGTCACCAAAGCATGCGTGTCCAGCTCAGTATATATCCAGGGCACTTGAAGCGCGCGTGTGTGGGTGGACCACGTATTAGTGTTATACCAGTCTCGTCACTAGTGTACAGTATCACGGCCAACCAACCTGTTTATAGCAGCATCATCTGCCACCTTTTCAAAAAAAAAAAAAATGGCCATAAATAGATTACTCGGGTATATCGTGGAATCTTGGAGATGTATCGCCAAATCCTTAGCTGGTGATAAGTGATATGGAGAGGAGGAGGGGTTGTTGATGTTGTTGCTGTTATCGACATGGGAGCTTCCCAATGTAACCAAGTATGTGGATGGACGAGCTATGTTTGCAGTGGTTTTAGGAGACACACATGGCCTTCGAAAGATAAAGACGATGCATGTGTGCGTCGTATTGGTATGAGCTGGCCGTCTGTATACTTTAGGCTGCTGGTACTCGGCACGATCAGGCCGTAATGGTGACTATACAGCACGCCAACCAAGCAGTTCCGGTCATCCTTATCTCTGTATATACTTGCATACATGTATGTGTCTTAGCATATATCCGATATATATATCACTATTGTTGAAGCTACTGCCCAGCTTGGAAAACATTTACAGGCTTTGCTTTAACTTTAGTTTAGCAACCGATTGGGCTGGATGTGATCCGGGTATAAGATATGAGCTCAAGGTTCCCTATAGCAGGTAGTCATATGCGGGATGTGCCAGAAACATGTCGTTTTGGTGATATATCCGGTTCACAAGATACCTAGATAAGACCTGTAACAAATGCCAGCTCATACATCAAGCTGTTGATAAACAAATCCGTGACAACTTTGAATTTGCAATACAACGTAAAACATCGGTGATGTGTGTGTGTCCGTATATCTTGTTTGTCAAAGTTCCATCGGATGCTCGACTACAGGTGTCCAATGTATACATGTTCAATGAACTGTTTGTATTGCGTACATCTAGAAGCTACGCCTTGGTAGGATTCAAAGCATGAAAACCACGTATGGCTTCAGCGGTGAGCGGGTTCTCTGTAGGTAGCTGCTGATTACCAGGCCGGACGACAGGAAGACTCTGCATGCCAGCCATACGTGCTGCTTCGACCTCCTTCAGGTTATCACTTAGAAACAACCACTCGCTCAGCTTGACGTCGGAGGCATACTTGTCTGCAATTTTGGCATAGCTAGACGCCTCCCACTTGAGCCCAGCATTGACGGTGTCGAACCAATCGTCGATAGAACCAGTCAGATCAGCAGGCGTCGCATCAGTGTAGCCAAAGAACAGCTTCTGCGCTGGCACGGAACCAGACGAGTATATCATAACTCGCAGCCCGGCAGCTCTCCAGCGTGCAATGGCGGCGGCCACGTCAGGAAAGAGAGGGGCGGCAAATTCTGCGTTTTGGTAGCCTTCCTTCCATATATGGCCTTGGAGAGATTTGAGGTAGCCGATTTTGACGTCGCGCTTGATCAGGTCTTCAACATGGCCAGAGAAGGCCTGTTTGGAGGTCTGGTACTCGGAAGGGAATGCGGCTTTGTATGGTTGGAATGCATCGTTGTCCCATAGAGAGTCAAGGCCCTCGGTCAGTGCCTTCAAGGCATATGGGAACTAATGTTTTCGTCAATCATTATATACGCAAAGGCTTATGATAGAGTGTTTTAGTCTAGAGGTTTACTCACGAGTACATCCTTGACAAATGAAATAGGGCATACAGTCCCCTCTACAGCGCGTTAGTGACATCTAGCTCATATGATTTATGTATTACAGCATATGCGAAGATATTGACAATACTCTAGAGTGGATGAAAGGAGAAGCATACCTATGTCTATAAGGACGACCTTGATAGGAGATAACGAGGTCATGATTGCAAAGATACACAGATAACCAATTTCGACTAGTTGAGGCAACTAAATCTCACCAACTTCGCGAGTTGTGCGATTCTCACATGCACTATTCCCAGTAATTTTGCAATAACCCTATTGCATATCCGAAGTTCATCCATTTTATAGGGTTAATGGTCTCCAACGCGATCATCATTTTAGGAATCCACATCATTTATCACATGTCGGATAAGAACCCCACGGAGCTGCATGTCTTGATACAAACATGGACGCGCATTGGAGAGAGAAATACAGATCAGTCCAGGCTGAAACGGAGATCTTGTTTTTGATAAAACAAACCTAATTGATCGATCGATGCACTATCATCTTGCTTTTGCAGTGTTTCTTTCAATATTCTCCCCTCTATTCCTGCAAGTTAAATGTTCACGCGCCACTCTCAAAAAAGAGATAAAAAAAAAGAGAAATGTCGCTTTATCTGCATACATGTGTATATGTAACTGTACTTTATCCTCGCATATAATTAAGATATGTAGCGTACGTAACAATACAAATGAAGCCACTTCCTCCGCAATTTCTAGCTCTAGCCTGCCTGAACTTCGAGTCAAAGGGTTACGAACCAGTGTAGAACGGGAGCTGGAACGGTGCTAGGAGTTTAGACTGCTACTTTGACCTTGCTGCAGGTATCATGTGTCACGTCAATCTGGGGCCGGAATTGGCTAGAACGAGAAGGGCGGTGAGACCGTTCAGCAGGCCGGCTCTACGAGCGGCTATTGTTTGTTGATATTTTTTTGGACCAATTTTGATCATTGCTATAGTATGAATAGAGTCGTGCAATATTGTTGCGTATCAAACGGCAGCAAAGGCATGATTAGACCGCAACAAAGGCCGATTTCTTGAAAAGGCATCCCGTATGTTACGAAAAGCAGAGACAAAGAGAAGGGAGAGAGGTAAAGGGTTAGAACGAGCGAGATATCTGTGATTAACTTCCTTTTTCTCAACCTGCTACATACATAGTAATAAGATCTTGCGGCTGCCCGGCAGAAAGTTATGGCTGGGTCGTTTCGCCGCGCATGCATAGTGTGGGGATGTTTGCGGACACAGTCCCCCAAAGAGCGCAACCATTAAGTGATATCATGCTATATCAGTAATTATCTTTCGATGGCTGGTTATACAGAAGCTGTCTGTCGGACAAACAGACGGACGGAGAGAGAAGAAGAAAGTTCATATGCTACAGACCAGGATAGAGAGTGTCCTAGAGCCAAGCAAGTAAGACTATACAAAGTACAGAAGGGTTACGACGTTAAGCGACCTTTTTTTCTGTGCGAAAGAGAAAAAGAAAGGAGATAGCATTAACGTGACAGCATCCAAGGAAGTCACTTGCTGGCTAACCACCCGTTGGGCTGCGCCCGATAAAGTGCAGGTCTTTAGTAAGTTCTAGGGATGAGAGTTTGCGCACCCTCTCGAGCCGAACAAGCAAGCAAACAAGGAAAGGGCATAATAAGAGGGTATAATAAGAAAGACGGGCTATTAGTGCCAATTGATATTAGTGCCAATGACAGTTCTATATGTAGGAATGGCCTACCAACGGCCAGCCCACTCACACTTCATGCAGGCGAGAATAAACCTTTTTCAACCTACTACTAATATGGCCTATCCAACGGCAGCCAGTACCTTTTTTTTGGCCTTTCTGTCTTCTTTGCTTGCTCACTTATCAAATTTCTAATTTCATTGCCAGCCTTTCTTTTCTCTGCAAATTCTGCGAGCCCAGCCTACTTATTTACCACTAACAGTAGTACTGGCAATATATGGCCGATATCCTTCTATAGCAATAGAAAAAAAGGGAAAAAAATCATATAAAAAAATAAAAAACCCTTGTATTAATTATCATAGGCACTAGCTTTGTTATGTCTATCCGCCAGCTTGAACTAAACAGATCAGAACGTGATAAAGCCCTGGCAAACAGGGCAGTATGATATATATATATATATATATATATGAACACGGGCCTAGCAGAGCTAGATGCAATAACTAGAGCATAGCCGGAAATTAAGAAATACAGTACAGCATAGATGCCACCAAGTTTGCAGGTGACTGTCTTTTGTGTTTCTAGCTTGGCCGCTTCGCTCGTATCATGCAGCACAAAGGAGGAGCAGCAACAGCTAGTCTCGCTAGTGGTCCAAAGTCAGGCCCAATTCAATGAGTCTCGAAAAAGCTTTGTCTCTTATCATTGTACGTATTTTCACTGTCATTTTCCCATTTATGGATATCTCAACACTAAGAGGCGAAGTAGAGGCAAACATCAAGTATTCTAATATCAAGATTCTCACATATCCTAAATCCAAAGCTCATGTTAATCATGGTGCACATATATCCACTCATGGATCAGTCTTACCCTTCTTCTGCTGCGTTCTATTGGAAGTGTGTCATAGCAACTGATATTTCCATGATCCAAAGCCTAACCTAGTTCCATTCGCGGTGATACCGTACTTGGGCAAATGTAATTTTTTTGTACCTGATAAGGCGGGCTAACAACATTTGGGATTCTATGCTAGTACTGCTGCTGCTACTGCTACTGCTATCCAAGTAAACGGCTTGACAATATAGCGGGAAGATACCGTCGTCATTGCATTTTCTTTTTTTTCTATGGGCCAGTTCACTGAAGGAATTGCGAGCCCCATGATATCTATTAGTATTGTCAGGATTCCTACAACTACTAGTACTAGAAACCAACTCGCAGTTAGTATCGAGATGTTGAATATCGTGCCTTGTTAATCTTCGCGATCCGTCAGCGAAACGAGACGAACCGCAACAACTCTGTATCTAGGTCTCTGATATTATATCAACTGCACTAAAGTTCCTATTCTTACATAGGCATAGACGAAGATTTCTCTCTTCTTTGTCTTTTCTTACAAAGCCGCCGGGCGATGCTTTCCTAGGCACTGATCAAGGTGAAGCCTTAGCCAAAATTGATGAGATGAAAGCTTTTCTTCTTCTCTCAAAATTTTCCATCTTGACATGCCGAGTAAAAACCAAGACGGAGTTTTTTTTTTTTACTCATTACTCGATTATCCAAGACGGAGTTCTCCTTTATGAGGGCACGGACTCGATGATAAGAAAATCATATTGGGCAACGTCTATCCGGGAGGCTTCCTTCTCCATGAAATATCATGGAAATATGAAAAGACCAGCGCTCTGACGCACTCTTGGTCATGGTTTTTTTTCTCGTTGATCAAAGCCCATGCAATGGTCGAAAAGAAGAGGTCATTCAGTTGAATCATTATAATAGACTGCGACCTCGGCCTTAGAACTCGATTGACGTAAAGCCACCACCTAATTTTAGGGTAACGATGCACACACCAAACTCTTGCTCTTGTGAACTTAATAAGATTATGTACTAAAGCAAAAAGTAGAAGTCTTGTTCTTGTCATGTTCAGCTTGGCCAAATATCCGAGAAGACAATATGTGTTGAATCTTGCTCCTACCCCCACGAATAAATAAAGAAGCAGCATGGTTAGTTAGGCGTTAAATACACATACACACACACACACACAGAAAGCAACTATAATATGATATACGGAATATAAGCGCTAAGAGCAAACACTGGTGACAGAAGACTGACATTGCTGAGACATGCATCGTCGGTTTGTGCCTTTTTGTGTAAAACTGACCCTAGTGGCAAATATGTCTGTATATAGCACTTTTAAAGTAGCGCTTGAGAGAAGTGCCAAAGGCTGTAAATCGGAATAAAAACACACACACCTTTGTGATATTCTTAGAAACGTTTTTATTTTTCTTATTTTTTTATTACAAAAGCAAAGATAAGCAAGTAATGATAACGAAGATCTATACGCCCTTCCTCCCCAGATCTCATCCTTCATGTTCCAAGAACGAATCGACGACGACATTTATATCATCAGCCCTGATAAGCAAGCTTCTACATTAGTATAGTGTAGTAAGTACAGAGATGCAAACCAAGCAAGAGCAAGATGGGAAAAAGGTCCGATTGGTGACAGTTGTTCCTAGCTTTAACATCAGACTCAGAGGCCAGCAAGAGCAGAGTTGATATCGGCACATAACAACAGGTCAACAATATAGCAAGCCAATAATGTCGAGAATTAGGATGTAGTAGTAGCGCCCTATTGCAACATTAACGTACTGCCGCCTTTAAAGAGAGTCGTAATTGCAACTCTTTAGGCGGCTGTCCAAGCATCCCATCTAATAAGTATATTGCTTGACACTAGACACTTGCACACATACACACACACAGACACTTGTGTACACATTATTTTGGTACACAAAAGATAAAATTAATATAAGAGTGCCACAGAGCGTTTCGCCGCGTTACTGGACACAAACGAATGTGGCTGGCGCCCGTTTTCGTACATATCTTTCATATTCCGTCTTTTCCCTCAGTACACACTGTTAGCATACTGTGTGTCTCTTATCAATGCACATCCTTTATCTACATAGTACGTAGTACGTTTCTTTTCTTTCTTTATCCCTATGCCACAAAAGTGCATAATGGTGCAAAAGGAGGACTTGCTGAAGCGCTAATTCTATCGAGTAAAGACACTAATGTTTTCCTTTCGTTCATCTTGCAAATACAAACACCAAGTTTTTCCGCCAAGGCTCAGTCAGAGTTGTTCACGTAACTATTGCCTTCTATAAGTGCCCTTAGTCTTGCTTTAAGTGTGTCTAGCCAACACGCTAGATTGGCTTCTGATGAATGCATCCGTTAGCAGAGGTTGCTTGGTAATAAACTATCTAGCTAAAGCTAGCTAGCTTGGTTTCTAGCCATGTTGCTACTATCTCTATGTGCTTTGCCCCAGGGTTTGAAACACGGTTGATAAGACGTCGATCAAGTTGTCTGTCTGGCTGACTGGACAGACATGGTCTGATATCGCTGATGGATGGATAGTGTGCTAGGACTCAAATTATTCAATGAAATATAGAGAAGAAAAACAATAACTTTGCGAAGAGAACGTCATTTTCGAATCTAATTTAGACAATCCTAAGTAGTAGCAAGGTCACTACACTAGCCCAAAACGCAACAGAGTAGTATAGATGTGACTCTCCAACTAACGCTCTTGAATTCGCAAGCCGGCTTTCGATTAGCTTTTATCTAGTTTAGTCCATAACCCCTTAAATTATTCAATGAAACTACATTCAACAATTTGCGGGGTCGTTATCAGCGCGTAGGATTTCCAGGTTGTTTGTTCACGATAGTACTATGTAACATATACAGAACAACAAGTTAGGAGGATTATCAGAACATCCATCGTCAGACAGGCAGGGAGAACAATCTTCGGTAAATAAACGATTGGAAGACTCTTGACAAGTCAGGTGTAAGACACGCATACATGGTAGACTTCCACGCGGTTAGCAGCAGCCCCTTCTCGTATAGTGTGCTACTTCTTATCTCCATATGCACGCCATTTGTGTCTTTGTTCATTCTTCATCTACGCCTTGCAAAAACTATGATCCATTACAACGCATGATTTGGGAATATGTCTCTGTAAATATCTTGAGCTAGTTTAAGAGCCATGCCAGGCCAAGTAAGTTCTTGTCTCTTGTCCCCGCCTCGTCTATGGACAAATAGAGAAAGTAATGTTTTACTAGAAGCGTATTTAATCAAGAGATATATATGTTTGTGAAAACCACATGGAAGTTCTATCCAAAACTTCACGTTTTGCGTGAACTCACTTGAGACAAGCGAGCAGCAAACAGCATTGAGAATATTTTAGAGGAGCCATTGTCACGTCTATAGCGGCGGAAGTTTGAAGCGGTCTTCTTTTTTTTTACGGCAACCATTATAAAGATTGGACAAAGTTTGCGTCTCAGATTACGACAAATTCAGGAAAGTGGCCCTTTTCTTTATTGATCAAGAAGGCACATAATCAAACTGTAAGTCTCATTATAGTTGACATACGATCGAGTAAGCTGTAATCAGAAGCTGTCTGACGATCCCGTTCATACTAATCATACTAATAAGCCCCAAAGCCACAATTTGTTCTTAGAGAGAAACAGGGGGCGGGTAGAAAGAAAGAGAAAGAAAGCTTGTCCTATATAACATGCATAAAGTTGCAGTTTATAGAACAAAAGACAATATGTATGCTTTACGCATCAATGTTTACGATCAGTCGTTGTGCATACATATTGTGCATAACATTATATCCCATTTGCCTTTGCTGACCCTAGACAAAATTATAAACGTAGTTACCTGTCTCTTTTGTATCATCTCAGCAGCCGCGCAAGGGCCCAGTGACCTGTGGACCAAAGTATTTCCATCTGAGTCATCCCTGTGCGTATTTACATACTCCCCTGGGGTTCCCCAAGTTGAGGAAGCAAGGTTATATTGGAGATTTGGGGGTGGGGGGGGGGCGNNGGGGGGGGGGGGGGGGGCGTGTTATATTGTTATATTGTTGTTACTGTTGGTTTCTGGCGCTTTCCTTGCCGCTCCCCTGGACGCTATCTTTGCACTGTACAGACTGAGATCAGTCAGAGAAGCGGTACTTGTCAGTGGGAGCAAAGGGACGCAAAGCTCTTCAAGTGCGAAGCCTGCCAGCTTGGCTAGGCCCTTTTGAGAGGCTACAGTGGTGAATCTGGCAAACGGCTTCAGGCTACGAAGGGAGAGAAGAGCAGGAAAATGACACCGGTACGGATTTTAATCTTTGAGGTCTAGACAGGTGAATCCCGCCACCTGGTGTGAATTTGATGAGCAGCTTGCTCTTTTCTAACTGACTTCTTCTCCGTGTTTTATGCAATTTTTGTGCACAATTCTTCTGCAGCGCCGTGCGTAGCGAAAGTGAAGCTTGTAAGAACCCAAAGATCTACTGCATATAATGCATTATATGTGCTGTAACGCCCTGTGTAGCGCTCTGTAGTCATTACTGCTAAGCAGAAGTCCAGTAGGTGACAAAAAAATTGAAGTTTTAACCACACGCTTCGACGATGGGCCACAAATACATAGTATTAAAAAAAAAACTCAATCATAAATTTCAAGCATCAACCAATGGCTTATAGTCCATACAATATTATATATACTTGTGTAAAATAAAAATATGCCTTGCTATTAACATAGCAAGACAAATAGGCATTAAAGCTCACACTGATGACAATGACTCTGGTATCCTGATGTGAGATGATCAGGCAGCTGAATATGAAAGTAAATATTGTCACGACAGGCAACCTTGTTGGGTTGAAACGCGTAAGTCAGCAGGGTGTTTGATTTTGGAATATATTTCAGTCAAGTTCCCCAAGGCCTATCAAATCGCCTCACGGATTCCATGCAGTTTCACCATGTCCCGTGATCTTTCTTCACCTATCATCCCATCAGTGCCGTTGGAGTGACCTATTTTCATAGCCGATGGGCAGTGGAGACTAATGTTTGATGCGGTGATCAATTAAAGATGGTATAAGTAGTAAGAAGCAAAAAGGTCGGCTTCTAGGAACTATTCCAAAACCGGACAAAACAAGAGCTTCAATCTACGATCTGTCTGGCTTTGGGCCCAGTCTAGTCAGCCACTAAGCCGGAGCTAAGTATTTTTTCTTCACGTGACCATCGAGAATGTATGGCATGCTAAGTTATTGCAGGTGGCTGGCTTCTGCTGTATATTTGCTTGATCACCACGTTGAAGGCTGCGGTGTCTCCGGTTTCCAAACGTGCATCCGGCGCAGGCCATTATTCTGAATATAGTGAATACAGCTACTACATAGTAACCATTCACTAATGTTTCCTCCCCAGCCGGAGCAGACAACGTACGAAAAGGAAGATATTCCATCACATTCTGCTATCTAAGTAGTATCCACGCTACTTTTGTTCATGTGCCGGCTTATCGGGAAATTCGGCATATGCTAGCCCCGAAAAAAAGAGGGTAGCCTGTAGTTTGTTACTGATTGTTCTTATGAATTTAGTGTCTGTGGCGACATGATAATATCCGCTAGATAGGACAGAAACGGTGGTAGATACACCATATCACTAGGAGAATATCATATTTCTCTTCCTGCAAGGTGAAATCAAGATGGGATCACGATAGCACGATCCTCCTCCATACAACGCATATCGGCTAACAGCGAACGTGACCCTGTCGTACATGCATTGCATATTAACACACCTCAATAGAACAGAACATCTAAAAGAGAATAATAGAAAAAAAAAAAGAATAAAAGGGCGGATATTCGGGGCTACTATAGTGCCCATATAGCGGCGCGGGGAGCAGGAGCTGTGCAGCGTGCAGTGAGAGGATCCAATATCTTGCTAATCGGCAAATATGCTGCAGAAGCCATGGATGAGTGTACTATCGTTCTTTGGGTCTTTCTAATGTATCTTATATGTGATGTCGCGATGTGCTGATCTTGTTTTGGATTGTTCTGGTTCTTTGTCTTGTATATCATTTCCTGAACTAACAGACTAAGTTGACAGGCAGGCATGCAAACATTGAATCAGAAGAGGGGGTGGGTTAGAGTGGGAAGGTCACGGTTCATTCAACCAGCTTATTTGTTTGGTTTCGCTCGACGCTCTAGACTCTAGACTTTTGTATGGAACTTAGCTTGGGCCTTTCTTCTGGAGATCCAAATCAAAGGGAAACGCCGGATAAATCGTCATAGTATATACAAATAGTGGCATGACCCCAACGGACAGCACGTTGCGGCCGCTCCTTATCAGCCCAAAGTACATGCGTCAGCTTCTTAGCTTCACATCTTGCCTCGTTCGTTTTCACAACGCTAGGCTATAAGTCGAGTAAAGGGCCCAAACGTATTCAGCTTGAACTTTGTCTGTCTTTGAAGCCAAAAGGACACTGGAAAACAAAAATAAGGAAAAAAAAAAAGGGGGGGAGAGGCCAATATCATAAAATCTATGCTAATAACTAACATGTCTCTTGCCTGGACATAATTGGTGTCTTTCCCTCGATTTATTTTGCCATCGTCTCTCCTGGAGATCCAATGTTGTCAAGTCTCTCTTCCGGGTGGACGGGCGGGAACAACATGAACTACTGCACTAAGAAAAGTGCGGACGAACTAAAGGTCGATTAGCACCCAATTTTTTATATTCTTCCTAGGAATTGTGGGCAAAGCAGGACTAGCTGGTGGATTTTGATTTGGGGCCATTCTTAGCCCCTTCTATTCTCTATCACGACAACTATCGCAAGCTCTTGCTTATGGCTTGTGACCTAGTGAATATGTCTGCCTAAGAATGGACATCCCGGCAATGATTGCGCAACCAACAATGGAAGCGGATAGTATCGCGTCGATTACTTTCTCTTATTTTCAGGTGATGAGACAGGGTAAGGGTTTGTGGCGATCTGTCCTGTCAATTCTAGGCAAGCAACAAAAGGGTTTGCGTAGAATATCAGAAGGAAGGACCATGATTATTTCCTTTTTATCGATAAAAAAGACTGGGCCGGAAATTAGCAAGGCGGATTCAGAGGAAAATACTCTTGATGACAGGACGTAGTGTTCAGAAGTGAATATGTTGGTATGGTACTAATAACAATCAACTCTACAGACTCAGGCAGGCTAACTGATGACGACAGATCTTCCTGATTCCTCGCATTGCTCCCTCTTACCATGAAACTCACTGACTGATTGCACTATTTCTTTCTCCCTCCAGGATAAGACTAAGAAGAAAAAAAGCTCATGCTTGGCTAGCAGGATTCTTTGATACTGGTTAGTGGAGTAGCAAATCAGGTCGAGATCTTCTATGTTTAGATCTGGGGTAGGCGGGAAATAACTACCTTTCATTTCCATCGAATAAACTATAATGGCGACTCTCAGGCTGAGTAGTACACTATAAACTGGAGTCTTTCTTGATCTTTCTACTAAGAACTGCCTGTAAACCTGTAAACCCTTACACTTGTCTACCATTCCCACCCTGCCGGCTATGAATTCGTACCTGCAGCACACAATTTGAGCCCTTGTCTTTTCCAGAACTACAGTGTCTAGCGTATTTGATCGTATTCATGCTATAATAATTCGTAGTATCTTCAGGTTGATATATGTCCAGTGCGAAGAAGGGTTACTAACGTGTATTATGATTATTGCATATTATTGCACAGCCTAGGGACAATGACAGACTCTTATCTTCTGATTGTCTGTAGGGAGGCTTGGCTGGCTGGCTGGCCGAGATTCAGCAGGACGGGAAAAGAAGAGAAAGAGAGGAAAAATGGCCGGGATGGCGGCTGGGCTTACTGGCCTCACTTTGTTATGTTGGGGGACGTTGAGTCATCGGTACACGTGATTGGGTGGCTTGGCAGCGTGGAGCAGAGGTAGCCTGTACCTAGGACTCACATCTCTGAGTTTGGTTACTTTATTTATTGCCATCGGCTGAGATGGGGTTTTAGATATCTAGAAACAGTTGCGAAACTGTGTTGATTAAAAACGGTAGCAGGAATAGATAAGGACGCTGCCACCTGTGCTATATTAGACTGGTATACTGCTAACTGATATTATTATCTGCTGATTATATATTGGTTGTATGATGTAAGCCTGGCTTCATTGATACGAGGATTGCATTGTGAAGCAAAGCCTAATCAAGGCTTGAGTTACAGAAGAAGAATCAGCCGGAATGAATGTGATTGCCGACATTGGCTTGTAGAGTCTCTGTCCGTTGGGGGGTTTTTTTTTTTTTTAAATTATATATATATATAGTCAAAGAAGTCAGAGAACTACTATTAGTGCCCTGTGAAAAGGCGAAACTGACAAAGATGCTTTATAGTATCCATACGCGAGTCTTCTTCCACGTATTGGTGCCAACTCCTGTATTTTTGTTCCAGTTCCAGGGCTTCCAGTCGCAACGAGACAAGACGACCAAACCTAGTTCGCAAATGGAACGCTGCTTGCCAATGAAGTTTAACGCTGAATATGGTGAACGAGGACTAGCTAGACTAGGGAATGAAAAGGGGGGCTAGCTATATTATTGTAAGCTCTTGCTTGATCTGGTATATTTCGACTCTACATAACTTATGAAGAGCGTACAACTCAAATCTTGTATGTTCCTGGATGACGACAAGGCATTATGGCAGGCATAGTTGTGAGCTATGACAGATGGAAAGTCTTAGCAGTGACAGTAGCAGCAACTGTAGCAGAAACAGTAACAGCACTAATAGAAGCAAGTAGCATTTCAGGCTAGTGCTTTGGACAATATTTGATGGTTGTCGCCCGTGCGGTGTAGCATTTGCGACGAGGACTTTTCTGTTGTGAAGCTGGAATTTATTGGATAGCTGGTTCTTGGTTCTGTATAATCAACGGCAGACCAGAGATATATCAACACCGAAACCAACCGGAATGCACAGTAATGAAAAAAAAAAGGGACAAAGCCTCCCCTTCTAGACATGCAAGAATAGACTGCGGTTAGTCGTCGAACAGAGAGAGTTTAGCTAGTCTATCATTATCTGGTTCTTATTCAGGACATATCTTGAAACCTGGAGTAGCTGGCTTGACTGGCTTGACTGGCATGTTCCTTGATTTTCTTTCCTTTTTCATACGTACACGGATCGGAGACTAAGTGATATCAATCAAAGACTCCCTAGCCTGTGTTCTATAATGGATCGTCTTAGTTGTGACGAAAGCAATAAACCACGGCGATGACGCTGTGAGTTGGGCAATGGCAAGTTTGTGTAGAATCATCGTTAGTTTGGAGAGAGCAGCTGACTGTGACTGTGACTACAACTACAACCTTCTTCACGCTTCTCTGCATCCTGGGCATCCTTTGGCTGCTAAATTTGATGGGGAACAGGTTAGGCCAGGCAGGTCAGGTCAGGTCAGGTTAGATTACTGCAATGATTGTCAAACTACAATACGCCCCAAGACACTAGAAGATGAACAGCGAGAGAACGAGGAAAGGCGAGGCCCGGGGGGGGGGAGAAAGAGAGCTTGAAGCTATGGAGAGAAGAAGGCAAGGAATTGGCTGAGTCTCTTGGACGGGCCCATGTAATTGGTTCTGTAAGCTCGATCAGGGATGAACAAAGGAATACTGGCACATAATGTAAGAAAAAGAATGAATAAAGACAGCGTGTTAGCCGTCTGACACGCACTGTAACAGCGCCATCCAGTGAATTTGGGGGATTTTACAGGGAATAATGCGTTGGCGACCGCTGTATAGCGCCTATGCAATAGCGGGATAGCCCTGTAAACGATGGAGATGTACCGCTTCACTTCTCTGAGGATTGTTTACTCTTTAGTCTACACTGTATTATTCGAGTTTATTTATCACAGTATTTATCATTTTATATTAGTGTGCTATACCTTCACTACGGCATAAACACACAGTACGTACAGGCATGGCAGAGCACAAAAGACTGGCTGTCTTGATGCTTGCTGGGGTGTTCCCGACGCTTCTTCAACCTTCCTTGCCCTCTCAGCAGGCTTTCAGTGTCTGTGACTCTCTGAGCCTTCCAGCAGCGTCCATCGAGATCGCTGCGCTTCTACGGCTCGCTGTCCTTTGGAGTTGATTGCCCTGGCTGGCCTGGCTCTGGCTGCCCTTGCGCTGAGTAGCTGCAGCTCGGACACTGCTGGATTTCTGCTGGTCTGCGGCAGCCGCTGTGCTTCTTCATCTTCATTTATTATTCCTGCTTCTGTCTCTCGCCTTTTCTCTATTTCTGCTTCGTCTTCCTCTTTCCCTTTCCTTTCTCCTTCTCTCTTACATTCCCTTCCCACTCTCTTCCTCTCTTTACGCTATCTGCTGTTCGCCTTGTTTGCTTGACTGCTCTTCTGCTTCGCTGTTCTTGCCTTCTGATCACTCTTCCGATTCGATTCGATTGCTTCCGCACCGTTGCTGCCTCGCCCTACTGCCGTCTGATCTGAACCGCTGTTGTTCTGTCCCGTCCTGTTGACCGCCGCTTCGACCGTCCGAACCGAACCATCTCACGATCTTCGGCTCCCGAGAACTTCCACAACCGTCCGTCTTCGCCGTCTACTTGTTAGGAAGAGCTTCACTGCTACAAGCTATAACACGCAAATTAGCCCTACCACCGTTACCATCGCCAACGCTGCTACCGTGTTTTAGCTACCGCGTTTCCTTTTTAACGTCTCTTTGTCTTGTATTTTCTTTTTGTTGCTCTGCTCTGCCGCCTGATTTCCCGAACCGGCCACCCAATTGATCTCCGAAAGAGCGCCCAAGCAACCCACGTTCACTACGTGCTTTGTCGACCATTGCTTCTAGTGCCCATTAGTTGTTGCTACTTGCTGCTGATACTTGCTGACGCCGCGAACCTGATTGTCCGTAAACTTGCCCAGGATTTTATTTCTTTTATTTTTTCTTTTTTTTTTTTTCGTTATACGCAGTATCTAGCCCTTCATTCGTGCTACAACCCTTCGTCTACACGACCTGTTGGTATTGGTGCTTTTCATATCGCTTGATTGTTGCCCTTGTATCAACAGCGTCGTCTGTATACTGGTTCTGTCCAAAATAACATCTGCTATCTTGTAGATACTTCTCTCCCACGGCTTCTACTTCCTCACAGCCCAGTCACTTTCTATCTCTTTTCTTTGTCTTTGTCCAGCGCTGGCCCGTCAAGCGCTTGATATCACATTTTTCTGCCTCATGTCTTTATAACATCCCAAGTGCCTATTCACATATTTCTAGGACGCTTGTCCTCACTTGGTTCGACTTGGTCGTCTGCCCGTCGATACCTTCCCTACCCTCGTTCTCTTTACTGCCAATATTTCTTTTGTTTTCTTTTATGACTATTCCCACTTCAATGAGCCTCTGAAATACCACACGAACGACCCGGAGTTGTACGCATTCTTTGTTCCTTCTTATCGACCTTTTGTGTTCTCGACTATCATCTGTTCTTCTCATCTTTGCTTTACCTCATAGCCTGCCTGCCTGCCTGCCTGCCCGCCCATTTGTCTAACTCTTTGCTGCTGCTTTGAATTCTGTACACTCTCGCCCGTCAGCTATTCATTCTTCTCGCGTGTTAGTCACCTGTGCCGTGCTTTGCTTTGCTGTGCTGTGCTGTGTAGTACTGTGAGTGGCCTTTTGATACGACTGGACTGTTGTTTCTGAACATACCGTACATCGTCATCTTTCGCACCAACTACTACTTACCACTATCGTCTTGTTCTTTATTTTGTTGACTTTGCTTCCTTACCATACTTCTTTGTTCTCCTCGATCTTGGATTCCCTGCTCGTCGCTACGAGAATTATCTGTTTATCATCACCGTCGAAACTTTAGAATCCACCGAGTTTGGCCATCTATCCAGCTTTACTGCTCTGGCTCAACTATTGCTTCTCTGTTTAACTTGCCTTGCTTTCTTACTGTACGACCATCGCCATACCTCCCTCTTCGCTGAGGCCTTAAGCATTATTCTTTTTTTCCTGCGAGCTATTCATTCTTCGTTTTCAACTAGTATCCAAATCTCAACAGTCCCAGCCTTTGTTATCTACTGTTTTGTTTCTATTTCATTTGTTTCTCCTTTCTATATTTCCATAATCTCTTCTTGTCACATATTCTACCCATTCATCCATTTTTCTTTTTATTATACATTCTTCTACAATGGCCTGCCTCAGAGAATCTTTTGAGCACGGTGTGCTGCTGAACGGCCGCTACCGGACTGAGAAGCCGCTTAACCACGGCTCTTTCGGCATGGTGTTTGTGGCAACGGATTTGGAGACCGGGTCACCTGTAGCTATAAAGTGCATGACCAAGTCGTCTGAGTACGATGAAGATGACGACGAGCATGTCAGTGTCGGCGAGCTCTTGGAGGAGCTGGAGATACACGAGCGCCTGGGTGTTCACCCCGGCATCGTAAGTCTTTTGGACTCGTTCGAGACGGCTTCGCACCTGTATCTGGTGCTCGAGTTCTGCGAGCGCGGTGATCTCTATGAGGCGATCCGTAGCGACTGCGGTCCGGGTGAGACGGAACATGTGCGCAAGTTCATGCTGCAGCTAGTCGATGCCGTTGAGTACATGCACGAGATGGGCATATATCACCGCGACATCAAGCCCGAGAACATATTCATCGCCAAATCTGGCGCCATGAAGCTTGGCGACTTCGGCCTAGCAACTACCAATGACTGGTGCTCCGAGATGGCTGTCGGCAGCGATCGCTATATGGCGCCCGAGCAATACGACCATGGTGGCAATGGCTACTCGCCTGCGCAGTCGGACATCTGGTCTATCGGCGTGTGCCTGCTTAACATTCTGTTCTCGCGCAACCCGTTTACGAAGCCTAGCATGGAAGATCCGTTGTTCCGTGACTTTGTCGCCGACAAGCAGTCACTATTTGACGTGTTCCCCGACATGTCACAGGACACCTTTAATATCATCAATCAGTGTATGAGCATTGACCCGTCCATGCGCTCCCTGGCCGGCGTCCGTGATGCGCTGTGGCGTGTGATCAGCTTCACCAACTTTGACGAAGTGCTCGACGAGTTTGAATATGCTGAGCGCTCCACCGTTCCCGATGCTAACCGGGCGCCTTTACGCACACCTTCGATCCAGACATCGGCCATGTGCGGTAGCGAGAACCCATTCTTTACTACCTCTGTTGCTGCTAGCTCTGCTGCCATGGCAATTCCCGAGAGCAAGCACAAGCGCCATCTCTCCGTTATTGCCGACGAGGAGTTCGACTTTGATGAGTCCCTCTTCTCGGATACTGAAAACCAGCGCGACTGGTGCGACGTTACTCTGGAGACACCTATGTCGTCTATGGTTGAGCCCTCCATGGTTGGGTCGTCCATGGCTTCGTCTTTCAAACCTAGCATGGCCCGCTCCATCCCCTCTGCCTCCGCGTCCCCCTCCACGCTACAGGTTGGCTCGATGCCTATCCCCATGGCGAAGCCTCACGATGTGCCTGGCCTTGCTTTCTCCTTTGGTGGTGGTAAGGGTGCTAGCGGCGTTAGCTGGAGCGACCTGGTTGACGACGACGAGGACGATTTCGAGATGAGCATGTCGTTTAGTGACACTGTCGCTACTTCCTACAACGATCCTGACGTCAAGATTGGCACGCGCATGGAGACCAATGCCCGCACCTTCTCCCACGAAAGTGTCAAGTCGTCTGTCGCTGACGACGCCGACGATCTCTCTGACGACCTGCTGTTCGAGGACAACATGTCGCAGCCCACTATTAACGTGCCTGTCTTGAGCGCCGACTTGGCTGCTGCTGACATCGATGCCGATTTTGTCGATGATGGTTTCTTCTTCCAGGGCCCGCCGCCTGCCGAAGAGAAGAAGCTACTGCCTAAGTTCAACACGCCACCCGACTTGGCACCGTCATCTAAGATACAGACTCCTCGTTGCCCTCTGCAGCCGCTGTCTCCCGGCACGCTTAACGAGAGCGACAAGAAGTCTCTTGCAAAGTGGGAGGCGCTAGGTGAGCGTCGCCGCAACTTTGCGTCTTCCAAGCCTGATACGCGCGGCAGTGATTTTTTTGCGCAGCGCTCTGGCGGCTTCGGAACCAACGTCAATCACTTCACCAACTCTTCCTTTGGAGGCATCTACAGCACAGATGCCACCACAAACCGCTACTACTCGTCTGTCTCCCGTAGCGGCCGTCGCGACTCTTGCCATTCTTCTCGGCCCTGGGCCTGTGGCAACTGGCGAGAAACTCGACAACAGCTTACGAACACGTGGGTTGGACTGGACTACTAAGCTGGTGCCATTCACACGCGCCTTATTAGATAGTTGATTTAACCTTTTTGGGTCATGGGTCCAATTGTGGAGGATGGTTTCCTGGAGCGTCTTGTTGTATCTTCTTGACTGTCAGAGAAGCGTTGTCTTGTCTCTGGCGTGTTTCTTTTCTTCTCTGCGTAAGAAAGAGAAAAGGGTTTTGATCCAGAAGGAAACCGTCCTCTCGCTTTCTGAGTATTGCTTTTATTTTATTATGCTTATTCTTAGACGATGCTTGGAGGCAACGTGTTAGTGTGTTTGCCTTGTCTTGTGTTTTTTTTTTTCATTTTTTATTTATTTTATATCTCTATTTCTCTTGTAGAAAGTGCGCTACTGCAACAAAAACACATCAGGGGGAGGAAATAAAAGGGGAACAGCTTTTTATCACCACATAGTAGATATTCTTAGTTGTGGAGGTTTTTCTTTCTTTTTCTTATTTGCTTCATACTAACTCGGCTGCCATCCATCATCTCATTATTTGGGGTTTTAAAGAGAACAATATCAGAATTTACCCACACTCAATATTTCTTTGTGAAAAACGAATCTATATGTCTCTTGTGACATGTTTTATATTAATGATTTATTATGACTGTTGTTTCCAAACACTGTAAAGTTGGATACTGGGAAATCTTTATGTGGTTAATTTTTTAATGTACTATGACAAATGTTGCAATGCTTTTCATTATCTTTTATATAGCAAGTACCGGTTAATTTCCTTTAACTAATATCTCCCATGCAAACGTTTGTGATCAAATTAGGACGTGCGTGGCTTCTAAGACAGCTCATACAACATCTCCATAGCACTCTCCCCTTATGGGACGCCTGCTATTACGATTACTACTACTACTACTACTACTACTACTACTACTACTACTACTACTACTACTACTAACCACTACTTCTACTAACCACTACTTACGGTTGTTATTATTAGACTTTAGTTTGCATGAATCAGTTCTTTGGGAAGGAATGCCCATACTGTGCCGACAAATGACATGATGGAAGAAATGACAATGAGAAAATAACACAGTAAACGTTCATGGCTAGAAATCTCATGATAAAACAGTTTGAGATAGAATGCTAGCGGAAGACTAAGAGAGCAAGGGGAGGGGATATTAGTATGTTTCTTTAGCGTTGAACACAAGGATAACGAAGGAGGGGAACCTCGATCTAAAAGAGCCTTACATAATGCAAATACTAAAGCAAAGGCCACTGCCCATAAACGCCATAATGGTATCAAATGACGGCAGGACGACAGATATCACCAAAAACACGACAATCACAGCCACCTTGATAAAGATACGCAAGAGCGAGCGCGTCGAGATCGACATGGGTGTGGCGAGATCATTAACGCCGGCGATGACCTCGAGCGTATTAACAATCGGCCGGGCATTCAAAGGTATCTTCGTCAGCGGAATAATGGCGATGAAGACACACATAAGGAACGTGAGGGTGCGCGGATAGCCTGACGTGCTGAGGATGTTGGAGGTGATTTCCTTGGAGACTCCGTCACCAAACATAAGGAGGCCGGCAACGGCAGTGGTGGCGTCTAGGAGGTAGGTGAAGGCAAACGTGGTCTTGACGGCGCGGGCGTACTTGTATGGATGGCGCATGTCTCGGTATATGTTTGGGAAAACAGAGTGCCCGCCCCATGGACTCAAGAGGAGACCGAAGGAGAGCGGGAGCGTCGACCAATGTTCAGGGAAAAGATAGGTTGCTGCGGGCTGGAGGAGAGAGCCAGGATAATCAGGTTTGACCAAGCCGTCGATGATTACGATAGTGACAACTAATGAAGAAGGAGAAAATAAGGAGAGCTCGCGTTAGCATATGTATCATGGCCAAGGTTACACACGGATGTTATTGTTGATATGGAGGATAATGACTTACTCGACAAGCAGCAGAAAATGCCAATGACGCTGGTGAAGCTGAGAAGTCGGAGTGGCAGAAAGTTTAGTGGTACCATCATGATGCAACAAAGCACCTTCCACTCGATAGCGGAGAGAATATCAGGGAAAAGAAGCTGCAGAGAATCGGCAAACAACACAACTATATAATATAGGTCAAGGTTCGTTCAGGTTAGCAATGTCCAAAACAACAATGAGCAAAAGATCTAAAAAGAAAGATTTAGAAGAAAACAAAACGGATTCTTACTCAGAGCAACACAGGCGGCTAGCAGCTCCAACGTAAAGAGCACACTAGTTGCGATCCGTGCCTTGCTGCCAAACGAGATGTAGGCTAGGTCGGAGAAAGTGATGATGGTGTGATCCAGATCCATGCATTTGGCTAGTAGCTGGGCCGTATAGCTGCACACGAGCGCGGCGGCCGCCAGCAATACCATGCCGCAGATCCAGCCAGCATAACGGATGCCCATAGGCAGACTGAGCAAGCCGACACCGATAAGTACGCTTGGACAAATTGTAGTATGTTAGTAGGATTTTTTCCCCTAGTGTTAAGAAGGGGAGAGCTTAAGCATTGCAGAAAAGAAGCAGTCGAATAACATAAGCTTTGGGGATGAGGAAACGCTCACTTGATAGAGTTGAAGACGGTCTGTGGCAGCGTTGACTGGCCCTCAACAGCCAGCACAATCTTGCCGTCCTGCTCAACTTCGCGCACCAGGATCGGCGGGATATCACCGGTAGCTTCGCCCTGTTGTTGTTGTTGTTGTTGTTGCTGCTGATGAAGATGCTGTTGTTGGCGCCAGGCATGGGCCATGCCGCTGCGGTCCGTCAACACCGAGTTGACCGAGTCGTAGCTATTGTAGCTCTGATAGCTTTGGTAGCTGCCGACCACTGGTGGCGTAGCCAGATGCGGCACTGCGCCAAAAATGGAGCTGCGCTGACCGCCGCCCGAGTTCCCGCTGGAGAAGCTGCCACTGCGCCTGCCGCCGGGGTGGCCAGCTAGAACTCCAGCAAGTTCCTCGTCGAGCGCCTTGCGTTCACGGTCGCGAAAATCTTCCGTGTGGTGTGCGCCACTGGCGTCGTGGCCAATGCCGTGGTCAGCAGAGTTGTTAGTGGAGTGGTTTTGGATCTGCGCGCCGAGAATACCGCTGCTACCAGTGCCCGCAGAGCCAGGAGTCAGCAAAGAGCCGAGGAAGGCACTGTGGCCGTAATCGTACGATGTCGGGGCACCGCTGGTACTGTCAGCAACACCGGGAGCTAGCGGAGCTTGGTCTGGAGCATATTGGAACTCGGGTTGGCGTGGGATGACTTCCTGGAAGCCGGCGGCACGCTGCCAACTGCGGGTAAAGGAACGGATAGAGTTGACGCCGCCAATATCTGTCAAGGCGGTAAGACGGTTGGAAGTCGAAGAACTATTCGATTGCGTTTACGTCAGTTAGCTATATATATATATATGTATAAGAAAGACAGGCAGGACGGAGACGTAAGAAAAAGAGAAAAAATAACTTACCGGCGCTCGCGCAGGCCAATGCCCGGAAGCAAGGTCGACTCTTCATCAACGGCGCTTTCTGGGTCATTGGCTAAGCCGTCAGTCGTCCATCGCGAGGCAAAACTGCTGGAGAAAAAGCCACCAGATCGATCACGGTCATGAGGAAGGCTGGCCATAGTCAGGGAGAGCGGAAGAGGAAGCAGATTTGCAGCACGGCGCAAGAGAAGAAAGAAGAGGTTATTTCCGGTTCTATTGAAATTGTCGCAAGATAAGAATGGATGAAAGTTGTTGCGCAACTTCCTTTCTTGTTTTCCTTGATTGGTATTTTTTGTCAAAATACTAACAAAAGATATTCAGACTTCTTGACCAACTGGCATCGATATTGGAGCGAAACAAGCTGCAATTTTTTTTCTAGCTACTCAAGGTTTCGCGATTAAAAACGCTTTGACGGTGCGCAACCATTTATAAGTTGTATAGTGAAAGTTGCTCTAATATACGGCCTTGAAGATTTCGGTTCTTGATTAGCGTGCTGATCCTATTCGAGATAAGACCAAGCTTGCAGCAGAAGTGGGCAGATGGCGGGGGATTGTCAGGGTTTGGTTTTAGTTGGTTCAGTTAATAAAGCAACCCAGTGCAAAAAAGCAAAGTTCAAGCGTGAGAGAATCAGAAAGAATCTCTGACAAACAACGCAGGTTGACGATCTTCTCTTGTTTACCCAGTCTACAACTCAACTCATGTAGGAGGAAAGGAGGGTGGGGGGGAAAGGGAACAAACAACGAAAGCTCTTCTTATACCCCCCCCAAAGGAAATCGAAAAGAATAAAAGGCTGGTCTGGTCGCCTGTAATATTAGAAATTTGCCTCTGAGATTTCTCATGTTCCTCCTGACCTCTTCCTCCTCCTTCTCGCCCAGGCGCTGAATGAAAAAAGAAACAATAACTAAATTTCAGAAGCCATATACCAGCGCAGGGATCGTGTCTGATTCTTCCTTGTCATAGGCACAATTGTCTTTCCAACAAGCCTGTTTTTTTTAATATTTGTCTCTTCATTTTCTTGTGCCTAGATCAATATATCCAGTTCTTGTTGAGTACACTAACAACCCAGAACTACAGGGTTTTGCTATGCCTACACGCTATGTATAATTGGCCAGTGATAACGGAACTGATCGCCGCTTTAACGAACCCGATATCGCTGTGCTCTTTATTATTAGTATTGTGGCCACAACTGCCAACTTTCCCCAGCGTCACACACTAACGTTGGGCGACTAGACCCGGGATGGTTACAATGAGGGAGGGATAGACTCAAAGATAGCGTCCCGGTAGTAGTTTCGTAAACCCAGTCCTATAAGTCAGTGAACCCCACCAGCGCGTAGTTTCTGTACAGCTATCACTCTCAGGCCTCATGCTTGGCTTTCTTTTCAGTTACGCTAGCATTTCATGTTGTCTACGCGTTTTTTTTTTCTTTTCCAACTCTAAGCAATGAAATACAATACCGTTATAATACAACATTACTTTCCCGTGCTTATATACCACTCGCAACAAACAATTTCTCCTTCTTTCGGTTTCTGTACCTCTGGTTACACTCGCAGTCGACTAGCATATTCTCCAAGCAACCAACCAATAATCTTAGTGGGATGGTTGTATTCTAGTAGCCGGGAATGGCCTACGCGATTGCTCCATCATATGTTGTCCAAATGTGGCCAAATACGTCCAACAAACGGCTGTCTGCAGTTCGGCTTACATGTACATATAATTACTTACATGAAACTGTCATTATCGCTGCTACGATATCATTCAATTACTAACCTGTCATACCAAATCTGTGACTCTGGTCGAGTAGAGGAATCAATCTTCTCTCTCTTCCCATCCCTGTAACTCAACATATGAGCTATTTTCGCTCAAAAGTAGCACTAGTCTCGTGTTAGGGAGGGTGGCCACTTGATGCTTGGACTACAAGCTTTCACAATAGTACTACTTAATATTGCATTATAATGTGCACATTTATGAACAGTCAGAATAAACGTAGCAAACAATGCCGGTTAAGAGATGTTGTTCATCCAGTCCGTCAGATAGCAATCTCTTCTAGACACAAACCCTATCCATTTTTACTGTTTATCAACGACCGTGATTTTCGTAGATCTGGCTTTCAATGCTTAACCTATACTAACTATCACTGTCTCATCCTCATACATTCTCATCTCGGCCGATTCAAGCCGCTCATCGGTTTTCTTGGGGCTCATATTTAGGCCCGTACCATAGCCCATTCTCCACTTATTTAATATCTTATCATTGTCTTATCGATAAAACTTTGTAGTACCTGAACTTGTAGCAATAAAAACATAGACTCTGAAGATTATATTTGTAATCATTAATCTTATTCAGTTTATAGAGCCCTATGAAGACGGACTAATACATAACACTATCATGTGATTATCTGTTCATTATCGACTCAAATATCATATTCCTTTTTATCGAGCTTCATGCATCAACAACCGAGCAGTGGCTATCCCTATTTAGCACTCTGCCATCTCAGCTGAAATACTGCAATGGCAACCTTACAAGCACAATCTGCGGATATTGATTCCAGGCTATCACCACCATTGGCTATTCTGGATGCATTATACCACAGAAACAAGAATCAACATAGACGCTCTGCTTGGTGGAGAGATGCCAGTATTCTACGGCGCTCAATCCGAAGATTGTTGGATGAGGAAAATCCAAAACTTCGCACCGAAAGAATACATTGGCTTGGGTTGAATATCGTGCCATCATCCTTCTAGTAAGTCTATGCACAGAAAACAGGACCATCTACAATGTAGTGCTCGCTATTAACAATATGCGTATAGCTCTTTCTCTCAACTTACTGCTGATAATCAGTTTGCGCAACTTGGGGTCACTCTTATTGGCGTGTTGTCGCAAATACAAAGTGCGATACAACCACATCTACCTCCACTGGCACAAGACATTTCTCACAAACCTGAGACTATCAAAATCGGTATCAACCCAGGTTCTTCGCCGAGAACAAGTAAAGACATACCGTTGATTACAAATACTGTCGACGGGGAAGACTCAGGTGTTACGTTAGCACGCCGCGATGTCGACCAGTTCCTCCTCTCAGATACAGAAACTGACCGAATACCACTCAAGAGGCTAAATAAATCCTTAGTCAAGTCTTTTGATGCAGAGGCCAAAAAGTCAATATCATTAGATAGCGCAGTTAACGACTCATCAGCTCCTCCGCCAAAATCTGCATCCTCGGCCATAGAAAAGCACGCTCACTTTTCCCAAATAGGAGGCGATTCCAAAGAGAATAAGCATAAACAAAAAGAAGTCATTGACGACGAATTCAAACATGACTTCCTTCGATACAACTCAAACCTATCAAAGCTAAAAGCACCCATATCTCAATCTGTTGCTGCTATGTCTTTTGATGATATATATGGCTCTACGACCAAACCTGGAAAGAAACGTAGTAAAAAGTCAACAACCGACGACGACCCAACAACCAAGAAAAAGAAGAAGTCAACCAAGCGCAAGCTCGGCACCGACATGAGCGATATCTTCGGGTCGTTATGAGTTTCATATATTTTTATCTCGGGCAACTCACTTTGTTATTGTATCACAGGATTTCGAAGACATCATATGCGTAAATACATATCTATCAGGCGCCATAGGCCAATCATATCCCGTCGATATATTTCCTGCTAGCTACGCGACGTCAGGTTGTTCCACGCGGCTGATGGCCAGTTGCATATGTGTCCACCTACCCTTTTCATGAGGACAACATTCCAAATCTTGTTGGGTGCTTGCTTGCCTTTCGGAGTACAACAAGTTGGAAGAAGCTCGTGACACTAAAATTTATCAATTTATACGTACATAACCATTCACTTATGCTTATATGAAGACTCTGATAAGCCACTTTTTCGTAATTGAATGATGCCGTGTATGCTTATATCGTCCATGCATTACTTATCCATTCTCTATACAGGTAGAGGTGACACATACATGTGCAGAAGCAACATAGCTTGCGATAGACTATACAACGCCGGTCTTCTGTTTCATTTGATTTAATATATCTCAAGTCTACCTAACTCACAAAAAACATACGCCTCCATGCCTGTCTTCTTCTCTAAGATTGTCATTGCCATATACATATACAGTATGATAGAGGCTCATCAATAAGACTTTGTCCACCGACCCCCTTGCACGAAACGCTAAATGCACGCCCACTATATATGCCTTCATCTTCCTGCTTCTTATCTAGCCCTGTACTCCAGACTTGATTTGCGCTGGTTAGCGTATTTTCTCACACATACCTGAACGGTCTATGATATCGGATGTATATCCCAAGTTCCAGTTCATAAGAGGAGAACTAAGTCGCTCGGGCGAGCACATCGACATATCGCGTTATCGACGTATAGGCTTGTTTTTTTTTGTTGTCTTTTTTGCTTTGCTTATTCAACGTGTTATGTCTGCGCTGAAAAGGATACCAGTGCGCAATGCACAGAGCCCGACTCAAGATTCACAAACTAGACACGCTTATAGCTCTTTAACTGTCAGTGCGCGCAGTCGCTAAGAGTGTTTCGTTCTTATATACTTTTTTATTATCCTTGTTTTTTTTCTTCTTCTTCCATCTCAGCCACGCTTTATTGCTATACTTTGAATAATTGAATAAAAAAGTAAGAAAACGAATCAAGACAAGTGATCTGTAGCTTCAACGACAGCGCTTGTAGCTAAGACACACACTGGTGTGCACGTATTTGTAGAAACCAACTGTCCCCCTCGTGTCAAGTAACAAACGAAAAAAAATAGACTAGATTCAATCGGCCTACCCATGCTTCTTATCTTACAGCAAAGAAGCCCCATGCGCACAGACCAAGACTGGACAAGGCCAGATAGTCAAGTATCGCCTGAAGCTATTCAAAGTATTCTTTGAGGGCCATGGCGTTTGCCCAATACAATGTGGCTGAAAAATACTTGAGTTCTGTAGTAGAAAGTGCATTGCAGAATATGTACCGATGCGGCGTCTGTTGCTGCTCTTCAAAATACGGGTACATTTGAGGTACAAAGTCCTGAAGCAGGCTGCAGTTCCGTAAATGGGCAAAGCAAGCCGAAACCCCCCCCCCAAAAGAAATAGAATGAAAGAAAGAAAAACGTACAATAAGCTTGATTTATTTTTATTTTGTGTACCATCTACATTAGGCCAGCCCAGTACAGAATGCAAACTGATGGATAGACCAATGGATGGGATATGATCAGTATGATAGGATGAATGCAGTCAGCCAGCCAGATGTGTCGAAACTGCACATTGTTGCACTTCTTCTGCATTGCCTCTCGCACCGGCTTCAGCGCGCTGCAGCCATGGCTATTATATATCTATCTACCTATATCTAAAGCCCAGTCACGTTAGTCAATGTAAATAAGACTGCATCGCAATCAAGGTGTGCTCCACACAAGCACACAACAGTAACATACAAGCAAAGTACATAGTAAGCTCCAAACGAGGTTCAAGGCCGACCAGGCTAGGTGCCAGCTTTTTGCAGCTGGTTCTACTAAGCAATAACCAGTTAGGTCTCGTAGTTTGCCTTTAGTCGCCTTTTTAGCGTTCCTTCTTTGATGTTAGTGGTGTGTCCCTCGCTCGCCTATCCGTACTGGCGCTAAAAGCCACTTACTGACTTGGCCCGAATGCCAATTATTGCCCACCTAGAAAGAAGAAACCCATCCATTGTGGCACGTAATTTTTCTTATTATTTTATCATTTTATTTTCATCTTTAATTTTTGGCTGGTTGCTGTGCTTGCGCTGTAACTGCACGCTACGTTGAGATCCGCCCAAATTCTTGTCGCCCTTCTCTCCCCTTTCCATCTTCCATCCTTCCCTTTTCCTTTTCTTCCTTTCTCCTCTGCTGCTGCAGCGTAATCATCATCATTCAACATTCACGTCACTACTGCTGTCCCCATCATCGTCTTCTTTTTCTCTTTTCTTTCCTTCATCCATCTTCGCCCTCCTTTTCGAAGCCTTGTCCATGAATCAGTCACGTTGTCTATAGTTTCCGTCCACTTGTTGATTGACCCGTACTACACAACGGTGCATCAACTTTTTGCTAGTCCCGGCCTTCTTCGCCGCTGCCCGGTTATCGACTCTCGTTGTCTGTCGCCCTGTCTGCTTGCTTGCCGTGTGCATTCGCCAAGTGTCAGGCCAGCCAGTAGTCAGTGTCTGTCGCCCGACGCCATTTTGCTGCTTATCCCACCTACGCCTGAGCTTTTTTTTTCTATCTTTCTATCTTTCTATCTTTCTTGTTCGACTACTATACATACGATCTGGACCTTGCCCGCCCTTTTTATTTTTTCCATTAACCTAGTAAGCCGATACCCACAACCCATTCCCTTTTCATCATTCTCTCCGCAGCCTCGCGTACGGTGCTTTAAACTTGTTGTCGCCTCCCTGTAATTTTCTACGTCGCGCGCACCACTCCATCTTCACCTGCCGCCGTCGCGACAAATTAATCGCCCGCATCGTGATCCCACCCGCCCGTCTTCGTATCTCATCCATATCGCGTTGCGGTCGTTTCAGAACGCCTGATCCACCCCAAACAAACAGTCGCTCATCTCCTGCTGTTTGGCGCACCGTTTGCGCCTCAATCGCTGCATCACCAATATTCCATTCAAATATTTCATCAATTCTAACCTTGTTTTATTCGTGTCGTCATCTAGTCAGCAACTGTGTTGCCTGATTCTCTGTATTGACGATACGATATCCATCACTTGCCCTCATATCGCATAGAGGTCAAAATTTTCGTCCTGTTGTGCCAACTGCCGCGTCTCGACAGCCGACTCCATCGTATCATCCATTCCTCCTGGAACTACGACCGCATCAAACTCAAGTGCCAGTTTGGCGTCAATCACATCTATTTCTTATTCTCTCAGTCAGCGCTTACTTGACATTCACCATGTCCATGTACCCGCAACACCCTCCCCGGATCGGTGGTGGTCCGCCTTCCAATCGCTTTAATGAGCTATTGGATCAGGTTCGCTCCGAGTATGAATCCCAGATCCGCTCAGGCGAGAACTACGAACATCAGAGTAAGTAACTTCCGCCACCCTTTATTTTGTAATGTCAGCCCTTCTAACAACTGTCAATCACCATAGTCCAGCAACAAGTAAGTGAGCTACAGCTCATTCGGGAAAAGGTCTACACCATGGAACAGACACATATGACACTCAAGCAAAAGTAAGCATTTCCTTTCATCATCCACTAGTGGCGCACTTTATCCACGTTCATTTGATTATGTCCGACATGGTGCGATGCTAACCAGCCTTTACAAACAGGTACGAAGAGGAGATCGCACATCTGAGACGCCAGTTAGAGTCGGCTCGCGGAGCCCCCCAAGGCTCTATGGGCGGACCACCCCCTCATCCTGTTCAACAACCACCCGCTATCTCTGGTGGTAGTGGAATCTTCAACGGAATTATGTCTGGTGGTGGCCAAGGAGGTCTTGCGCCGCCGCCCCAGCCCCAGCCCGATCAGATGCCTCCTCATGGCCAAATGCCTCCTGGCCCCACTGGTCTGCCGGTCCCTCCTCCTCCTCCCGGCTCCGCTCAACAACAAACATTCCCTCCCCAGGGCAGCTATGGCCAGCCTCCTATCTCAAATGGCATGGGCCCTCAGCCCCCCCAATCAATCGCTTCTCCTGGCCCCCGCGGTCGCGGAATGGGCCGGCCTCCACAAGCCGCTGGCCCTGCTACTCCTCAGATCAGCAACCCAATGCCATTTCCCGGCTCTACCCAGTCTCCTCAGGTCTCGCATCCTACTCCTGATCACGCCCGCATGGGTCCCAGACCTCCTCAGCTCCCCAGTAGCATGGAAGTAGACCCCGACCGTCTTCCTCCTCAGTTGAAGAAGACTGGTAATGACTGGCTTTGTGTCTTCAACGACGCTGTCCCCCGCACTCTAGATGTCGACCTTGTCCACACTTTGACCCACGAGAGTGTAGTTTGCTGTGTGCGTTTCAGCCACGATGGCAAGTATGTTGCCACTGGTTGCAACCGCTCCGCCCAGATCTATGACGTTCTCACTGGCGAAAAGATTTGTGTCTTGCAAGACGAAAGCGCTGATGTTGCCGGCGATCTTTACATTCGCAGTGTCTGCTTCAGTCCTGATGGCCGCTACCTTGCCACCGGTGCTGAAGATAAGCTGATCCGCGTTTGGGATATACAGAACCGTTCCATTCGCAACACCTTCTCTGGCCACGAACAGGACATATACTCACTTGACTTTGCCCGTGATGGCAGAACTATTGCCTCTGGCAGTGGAGATCGTACTGTTCGTCTATGGGATATCGAAAATGGAACCAATACTTTCACTCTGACAATTGAAGATGGTGTGACCACTGTTGCCATCTCCCCTGATACCAAGTATGTCGCTGCTGGGTCTCTCGATAAGAGTGTTCGTGTTTGGGATATTCACCAGGGCTACCTTCTTGAGCGTCTAGAAGGCCCTGATGGCCACAAGGACAGTGTCTATTCTGTCGCATTCTCGCCTAATGGTAAGGATCTCGTCAGTGGTAGTTTGGACAAGACCATCAAGATGTGGGAGCTCAACACTCCTCGTGGCTCATCTGGCCCCGGCCCTAAAGGTGGTCGTTGCATCAAGACATTTGAAGGTCACCGCGTAAGTCTCATCCCATCCAATCTTCCTTGTACAAAAATACACTTTTTCATCCACCTCTTTCTCCGCGTGCATTGCAGCCTGCTAACTCTGTAATAGGATTTCGTTTTGTCTGTTGCCTTTACTCCCGATGGTCAGTGGGTCATGTCTGGCTCCAAGGACCGCGGTGTTCAGTTCTGGGATCCCCGGACCGGAAGCACGCAGCTTATGCTCCAGGGTCACAAGAACTCCGTCATTTCCGTAGCTCCCAGCCCCACTGGAGGTTACTTTGCTACCGGGTCTGGTGATATGAGAGCTCGTATCTGGTCTTACCGCAACATCTAAAGTTGATGTTCTTTCATGAACGGTGCAAGTGTCGATTTTTAAAATAAATTTCGCCATTTTTACCCCAGCTAGTTGCCGTTTGGCTCAACCAATCATAGTTGCTTTATTTCTTTTAGAGTGCGAGTCAAGAATGAAAGACCGCCAATCTGGGTGTCCTTTGGGTTTTCTGGAGTCCTACGCAAGCGGATTGGGTCATGACTATTAAGAGGTCAATATTGGTTTCCTGATACTCCTGTCTCTTTTTCCTTTTTACTATTACTACTACTATTCTTTGTTCCTTTTTTCGGTTGTTTCATGGGTTTGGAATTGAGCAACGTCTTTGTTTTTTTTCCCTGTGTTTTATTCTCCCCCCGACTTGCATACATAACAAGCGTGGATTACAAGACGTATCTACGCGTATTGTAAATGTCCCTGTATCTTTTTTTTCTGCCTTATCTACTTTGATAACATTTCTTCATAATGATATATAAACATGCCCCAGTGTCAGTTCAGTGTGATATCTTAAATAGTAGCAAAGCGCTGTCGTACTGTTAGTACTATTCGTACACCTCTACTACTAGGAGTCAATCATATCTCAACTCAGTTCAGATTGCCATGTATAAAGATAACTATAACCCTAACGCAGTACAAGTGTCGCGCTATTCAATCGAGCAACATCGATAATAAAGTACCACCCAAAAACCTTACTCTACAAGATATGGATAGGTACTACGCAAAAAGGTTAGAGTGTATGATGTTCTTATAACTTGTATATATAACTAAATATGGGGTTACACCACATTAGACGACATCATACTACTACAGTATGATATATGAAGGAAAAAAAATGGGAGGCAAGTAAATGAATAACTTGCTTCTTTAGATTAAAGATATACATATGGAATAAAAACAAGTGAGCACTAGAACATAAACCAAAACATATTTGAAGATTACCAAACAGGGTGTAACGCATGTTGTTATTTTCTCTTTTTTTTCATTTATATATATTTTTGCACTGCTTGTTCTATATAAGCCCTAGCGACAGACACTGCATTTAAGAGAAGAGAAACAATACGGCATATTGAATCACAGAGTCGAAAACTACGTTGGGAGAGTACTTATATGGCACTTATATGTAAGGTTCGTCGACAGCGATTGATGTATGTTGTGTCTTATGTATAGAAGGAGATCTTCGAGTGTTTCGCGAATTCGGAACGATTCGATGCTAAACGCTGAAAGTTGTCAAAGAAGATGGTACTGAAAAAGGTTAGGGTGTCAAAAAAATCAAGCAAAGCAAGGTAGTGTAGGTAGCACTAAGAAACTAAATATGGAAATTTAGAACGAGATGAATTCTATCACGTTATTATTATTATCATCTTGGTCTTCGGGTTATATCTTTGTCCAGGGTCAAGTTTTGAAGAGAATGAAGCGGAAGAAAAAGTAAAAAGCCCTGTACTAATGAAACAAAATAAAACATAAAGAAGACAAATGATAATTGACTAGGTAAGCTTGGTTTTCAATCGACATCAAATCTCACATAAAGAAGGCCACCAATGATGCCATATTTAATTCAATTCTTTTTGTAGGTAGGTGCGAAATATCACCTTGCCAAGATGTTTCGCCCTGAGTAATCTACATGCTATGAGAGTAAGTTAAATTAGTACATTTTTTTCGATCAATAATCTGATACAGTTTCTAGAACTATGAAGATACTTTTTATTTACTTTTACATTTGCATTCGCCGTTTTTGTCATGTGATACACACTACGTAGATATGGAAAAGTTTACTCGATGTATGATAAAGAAAGAAAAATTCCCCTGAGCTGGGAAAAGAATAAGACGCCATGTTGCCGAGCAAGTAGCATGAAAAAGTAACTGAACACTAGATTGCCTTACTTAGACTGAGAATTTGAAAATCTCACTAAGCTACTTCTCCGCCATTCCCTTCTTATCTTGTTGGCCCCCTTTCTTCGGTGATCTACTTTGTTTCCTTCCGTATTCTCGGCGTGTTACATAAGAAGATACGGAAAGCGGATAATTCGGCTACTGATGTTTTGTTTTAAAATTTTTCAGCTAGACTTTTATGGCTTTGCTAGGAACCTGAGATATAAAATTCGTTGATAAAAGAAGATAAACTATGAGAAATGCGAAAGGCTTGAAATGGAAAAGTAAAACCCTTAAAAGAAGATCTGATAAGTAATTCAGGTGAACAATGGGATCAGGAACAACTCTAAGATAATAGTTCTATGCTATTATTGCTTTATTATGTAAAAAATGCATGACTGCTAGTTCTGAGAGTGAGATGCGGACAAGAGTAACATTGATATGATGGAGTGTGTACTCTCCTTAGTAGTAAAACAAAAAATAAAGATCATAGTTCTAGAAACTTACTAAGATTGATAATAAAAAAATTTAAAGAGGCAATTTGCTCACAGTGGGGGCTTTTCTCGTTCGCGATATTATTTAGCATAAACCCGTTTCTCATCTGATAAGCCGTTGCGCTGCAACACTATCGTGAAAATTTCCATGGTGGGCTTTTTACATTGTAGAAATGGAGTTCCCAAAGATGACACGAAGTTAACATGTGTTAGGTACATAAAGGACGGCATGCTGCGGATAAATAAACGGTAAGTATTTGGTACCAATGATGGGTTTACGCCAATAAACTTGTTCATTTATTTTTGTTAAGGCTGCATCCTTTCATCACTGTATTCACACTGCGGATAATGAGAGTACGCAAGGAAGTTACTGTGGTATGATGACAGTTGCAGCAAGTAATTTAAAGATGTCAAAGAACCTCACCGATTGAGCCAATGTACGGTTTGAAACAATATGGCCAAATTCCCTAGTTCCTCATGAAATCAAACTAGGCGGCCCTTGAGGTGACGGGCGGCGCCGATCTTGTTGATTTGGAGAGTATTGTTAGGTTGATGTTATTTTCTCTGTAACAAGAAAAACCGCGCCTTGGATGGTAGGATGTTGTCTGGGTTGGTTGGTTGGTTGTCTTCTTTAGGGCACCACTTATTCGTACTCTTTTTTATTTTTATTTTTTATATATTTTTAACTCATTACTCAAATAGAAGTGATTTATGAAGAGTTATTCGTACTCGTAACCGGGCTGGCCTAAAGTATACAGTTTGAGAGGAATACATAATTACACTGTTTGGACGTTACGCATATCACAGCGCGTGACGTGCGTTAAATCTAATCGATTGGTCGTGGCGAAGACATTTAAGCAGAGAGCAGGCGGATTCTATGGCACAGCTTGAAGTGTCAATGGTGTATTACACACTGTGAAGAGTAACATTGGCAACTAGAGTCAGTCACCAGGGAACCCTTAGCCATTGGCCAATCAGAGCCAACAATACTTGTATTGTAGGGGTGTTGTGGGGCCCACAGAAGGAAGAAACAAAGAGAAATAGAGAGATATGCGTTAACTTGCTCCGTTCATATTTGTATGTGATTTTCGTGTTTGCGCGTTGGTCTTGTTTAGGAAGCATTTTATTAATTATATTATATTGCCTTGGTTCCGTAGCTTCCAGATAGTAACTAATCGAGAAGGGCTGAGCCAGTTTTGGGAAGAGTTCACGAGACCGAGTGCGAATAAGAGGACAACCGCTGTAAAAAAAAAAAAACACCAAAATAAAACAATGACAACAATAAGTTAGGGAATTATTATCGCCCGATATTAGCTGGATGTACATCTTTTTCTCTGGTTCACAGCATGATCAATCAGGCCATCAACCTGCGGCATGGCGAGGTTTCCTGAGCATCAGGACGCACTGGCTGAAAAGGAAGAATAAAGAAAAGAAAGACAAAAATGGTTACGGAGACCAAGCAAGCAAGATAGAGAGGCCTTCGGCCGAGCATTGATTTGGCAAGGCTCTGAAGCAAGAACTTAGTTCGGCGGCACGACGATTCTGGGCAAGGCTTTTTGAAGCAAAAGTGTAATCCGTTGGTAGAGCTTAATTCCGAGCCGGGGATGCCAAAACTTTGAGCGCTGAACATGGCTAGCTTTTCCTCTTGAATCCCTTGTAACGACGCTTCTAGTCTTCCGGTAGCCCAACGCCGATTAAGATGCGCTTGTGAGCTGCGTCTGCAAATGGTAGGGCACGTCCTATTATCAGATTCGAACATGGCGTCCTGGGCCTTGGCGTTTTGTGATAGCTGAGCCGAGACAGTATATTGCTTACTTTGGTCGAAAGGCGGCCCTTCTCGGACTTCTTGATACAGGTTGACTGCCAGTGAAGTAGGCAGGGCAAAAGTCTGTTCTATTAGCTGGATAATGTGCTATGTGCGGACATGGTGCAAATCGCTGGCATAGCAAAACGGTGTGCAGAAATTCTATAAAAGCCCGGGAATAATTCGATGTGGCTTTGGCATGGTCAGCCTGCCTTTGTGTACTTTTAGCTTGAACAAATGACATACAAAACTGCTGTTTCTTTTATATTCCAATTTTCCCCTGCATTTGGCTACGCCTTAAGCCTCAGTAGAACTTTCTCTTATTCGCATTCTTATTTGGTTTTTACACTATTCCGACATAGTTACTAATACTGTCTGAGAACCTCTCAAGGTCCCAGCAAAGCCGCAAACACGTCCACCCTCCCTCCTATACCCGAACTCCTGCTACTACTCTCTTTTTCACTTGTCACTGATATCGATCCGTTGCTTACTAGCAGCATAGAAAAAAGAAAAAAACACCCTCCCAAGTATTTCTTGCCATAGAATAGCAACCTAGAGTTGGGTTTAACCGTGTGCCGCGTTGTGCTCGTAATAATTTAAATTTAAACTAGCAGAGGTCCCCCGTTTTTTGCTGTTCCGGTTGGCTCATTTTTTTCATTACCACTTATTCCAGATCAATGCTCGCACTTTAAATTTTTTTTCTATTCTTTTTATCTCTTGCCTTTTTGCTTCTTTTGGCCTTGCTCTCCACCTAGCCCAGGTTCTTCTTAAAGCACCCACCCTTCCCTCTGTCTTGCGTTTCTGGGCGTCTCGTTTCTTCTCTCTAGCCGAGTTTGTTATTGATTACGAGCCTTCAAGTCTGCTCTTGTTCCACTTCTGCCCCTCCATCCTGTCTTAGTGCTTTCCATCACCACTTTACTACATATTGTCCAACCCAACCCTCCGGGCCTCCATTCACCATGGATGTCGTGCTAGAAGTCATCGACACTTACGTGGCCGACCACATCTACGCCTGGGCTCTGCCGGCGCGCAGCCCTAGCTATGACTATCCCGAGAAGACCAACGCATCAGCGCCCTTTAACACCTGGTCCTACACGCCAGCCACCGTGTACATGTACAATGAGCCCTCTGTCGCCGCTTACCAGAGCCAATGGGACCGCGACGACACTACCCGTCAGGCTATCACTTTGTTCTTCATTACCTGGTAAGTCTATCTATTGCCTACGGCACGCTCTGTCGCATCCACTCCTGCCTCTCGTCCTTGCTGCGTTTCGGCGTGTTTTCGCACGCGCATGCTAACTGTCCCTCTTAGGATCTTCGGTGTGCTTCTGTATTTTGTCTTTGCTACCTTGTCCTACTGCTTCATCTTCGATAAGCGTACATTCGACCACCCAAAGTTCCTCAAGAACCAGATGTCTCTCGAAATCAAGCAAGCCAACGAGGCCCTTCCATTGATGGCCATCCTCACTGTCCCCTTCTTTATCGCCGAGGTCAAGGGTTACGGCAAGCTTTACGACACCTTCGAAGAGGCTCCTGCCTCGTGGTACAACTGGGCCCAGTTCCCACTGTTCCTAATCTTCACAGACTTCTGGATCTACTGGATTCACCGCTGGCTACACCACCCGCGCATCTACAAGCACCTACACAAGCCTCACCACAAGTGGATCATGCCTACACCCTTTGCTAGCCATGCCTTTCACCCTGTTGACGGTTTCGCGCAGTCGCTGCCCTACCACATCTTCCCCTTCATATTCCCTCTGCAAAAAGTGGCCTACGTGCTACTATTTGCCTTTGTCAACTTCTGGACCATCATGATTCACGACGGTGAGTATCTGACTGATAACCCGTTGGTCAATGGTGCCGCTTGCCACTCGCTGCACCACTCCAAGTTCGAGGTCAACTATGGCCAGTTTTTCACTCTGCTTGACCGCATAGGCGGCACCTACAGACGCCCTGAGGCCTACATGTTTGAGAAAGAAATCAAGATGTCCAAGAAGACTTTCCAGAAGGAGTCTAAGGAAGTCGAGGACATCGTTAAAGAAGTCGAGGGCGGTGATGACCGCTCCTATGGTGTTGAGTCCAAGAAATCAAAATAAGCACATTACTTTTCCTCGTCTGTAACATAACATCCAAACTTGCAACGAGTCTTCTCTGGTATCGGGTCATTTCAGCTGTCGCTGATTTCTCAGCACCGGTGTACATTATGCCACCTTTATTCGTTTTTAGGGATGTTAAATCCTTTTTTCTAGACTTGGCTTGGCCAAGCCTCTTGTCAATGTTTTGCTTCGTTTTCTTTTCTGTTTAGCAACTACGCAAAGCTTCTCAATGTCGTTCCCTACGTGGGTGATGCCTCGAGTAAGGCTTAACCCTACTCCGTTCTTGACTATTGTTTTACTTGTTTTAATTCCTCGGCCTCTCTCTCTAATAACTTCGTTTTTTTTTCTTTCTTCTCTTTTCTAAATATACAGAAGGAAAAGTAAGATACGGCGATCCAGGAAATTGGCCATATATTAATTTACCGGAACTGGGACAGACGGGGCGTTGAAATTTCACCCCGAAAGTCAGGGTGTACGAAGGACTCTAACTGTATGATAAAGATATATCTCACTTTAACGACTATCACTGCATACAATACCTTACTTTATTAATAGAATGACTGCTATTCAATACAACAAATGGTTATCATGAATCGGGATAGTAAGCAATAATGTGTACGGAATCATAAACTGAACAGAACGAAACGATGCAGAAGTGCAGTAGAGATATCTCGAGACGCAACAGTCAACCCTGTACAGTTTATTGCTGTTTTTTTCCAGATAAAATCAACTCAAAACCAGTTTGAGGCCCTAGTTTATGTAAGTCAGATATGGCCTTAGAAATTCGTAAAGTTGTTTTGATCTCTCCATATGTTGTTGAAAGATAAAAGATATCTTTACGGCGGGCTAAGTGACACAACATGATGCCATGTTCGACGAAGCTGGCAGGCTAAATAGGACACACATCGTACATATCTTGGGAATCTAACAAGAGAAAGATCTACCAATTTTTTTCCCCCTAAGGCCTGCCTAGACGAAAAACAGGGCACTGTGATTCTTCCGGGTGGATTGTCCTCTTTTCATGTTTCTTCCATATCAAAGAGTCGTAACGAACAATAATAAATCGAAAATTAACACTGAAGGCCTACAAATCGCTAGGCAGCAGACATAAAGTTGGGACTGAAGGTACAGACATATACACAAACGACCATGTCTGCTAGTAGGACATAATTTCTTGATATTTTTCCTTCCTTCAATTCCGACAGTCGTTGATGCGCACTAAACCTGATACAGACAATATTTCACGCTGCCCGGATCTTGAAAAACGTAGATTTTGACGTTGGATTGAAGTAAGTAGTTGATGATAACATTGCAAGGTCTAATTAGAACAAAGGGAAAACTCAAGGAAATATGATAAGACAAGAAGAAACTAAGTACGATGTAGTGCTTTGGTATAGTCGTATAGAAGAGGTGGGTTTATGTTGTTATTTTGATTATAAATTCAGCCAAACTTCTTAAGAAAAGCTGACAAACTTGGGGTCCCGAGGGAGGCCATCGGCGCCGATGCCATTAGCGTGGAACTTCTGCTCCATGAACGCCTTGCGCGCCTGGTCAAACGGGAGTCTTCGCTTCTGCATGATCTTGAGGATAGCGGCTTTGCTCTCGTCATCCAGACCAGCGCGTGAGTCTCCATCGGTTATATTGCCGGCCAAGTTAAAGGTGCTGCTACTGAGGCCAGCCTCAAGGTCGCCTTGAAACGAGGTTGGCAGGGCTTGGTACAGATGTTGGCTGCCGGGGAAGGATAGGTTGGCGACCATGGGAATCCAGTATACGCGCGTAAGGTATAGAGCTGTCAAGAGCAGAACCATGAAGAAACAGACGGAAGCGTAGAACATCATGATAGGCGATTGGTGTGGTTATAGAAGGCGGATTGGTGTATGTTTCTGAGTGTGTGTACTAAGCGTAACAATGATAGAAAGAGTCGCGTAGACAAAATATCGGGTTGTGATGTTACGTCAGCTGGCTGGATCGATGGAATAGTATAAATACAATGCGTAAAAGAAGTACGAAGGAAAGAAAACGAAGATAGTCGAGACAAAGGAAAAAAAAAACGAAGGCGGTGCTGGAATACGCTCGGAGAGTCACGGAAAGCCAAAGAAAAAAGAAACAAATAAAGAACAGAAATTCGTATCAGGCAAACAGAGTAATAGTAGAAACACAGTAAAATAATAAAAATCAAAGAGCAAGAATGTACAAGATGAAATTGGCTTGAAGCTTCTTTTGCTTCAACGAATAGTTGCGAAAAAAAAAAGAAAAAAAAAGTAGAACGACGAAGAAATGAAGTTGTCAACAAAATTAACAAAAAAAAAAGAGAAACAAAGCAAAATTCTTGGCTACGCAAGTGGAAAGCTCGACTTGCGACAGGCCTTTGATTACAAGACAAATCCAAGCCCACCCAGTCAGGCATATAAAGTGTCTGCAGCACGAGCCAACAAGGCGAATAGCGAAACAGGCTATGAATATTGACTGACCAAGCTCGTTTGTCCGCAGAGCTTCCGCCCGGCCTGTTCGACTATAGCCAGGCGACAGGGGGACACCTGATCGGGTCAAATTTAGCGGGTTGGGCGGTGGTCTCTGTCTTCACTAACAGAGGTTCGTGCTTGTAGAGCAAATATACTGACTGTTACTATGGCCAAGCTGTTAGTGCATGACCCCTTGTTTATAAGAACCCTTCCAGAAATAACAACGTATGACTTGCTTGCTCGTAGGAGGCTATCATAGAGCTGACGTAAGTCCCTGGAAGCACATCTAACTCAAAAACTAGGGACTAGGAGGGGGAGGATCAAAGACGCCTCCAAGATGCCTCTAGCTAAAAAATCATGCACTTGGACGGGGTGACTGCAAGTTGCGCTTTGTTGCATGCTCTAACATCAGCTGTCAATATACGGCCGGTCGTGTCGCAATGGCATGAAGCTGTACCACATCTTGATACACTTATGCGCATATGCATACATGCAGGTTGTGTTGCAGACTTAACAATACCATGAACTTTGGCCTGATCGTTCAAACCGGGCAGTGGAGAAACGAACATGTGGCTTAAAACTATGGGCTGCGCTTGTTTGTGGCGCACAATCCAATCAATCTCCATTACAGACTTGTGGCTGGGTCCAAAGCCCTTCCACTGTGTGTACTAGTCCAAAATAGGAAAGAGCTCGAAGCCCACACAATTTAGCTGTGCGAAATTCCCAGCAACACGCAAAAAAGTATCACCGCCTAAGCAAAATACTACTTGTGTTGTAAACCCTCGTTCATTTGATAGCCAAGGAATTTATCCCCTCATCACCAATCATAGTCAAAATGTCATCCAACGTTTCGTACGATCTTGTTTGGGAGGTTGTCCGTAAGTCACCGTTTTGACTCTATCTTTGTTAGAATTGTCTACTTTCTATGCACAACGAATCACGACTGCACAACTATCTATCTCACGCTTTGAACCAAAAGAGAAAAAGAAATATTAGAAATCCGAGACCGACCCGATCCGATCATCCATGGCCCGAGAATGCGATTACACTTGAGAGTGGCGGGAGGGAATATTGAAGCCATATCTTGTAATAGTATGGGGAACTTATCGTCAAAAAATCCGATACCGAACACAAACCCCATGGCATACACTTGGTAGATGGCCTGGAGAAAATGTCTGGAATGATGGGATACTTGAACTCTTGCGCTATGGGACTCATGGAAGATGGACTTGGAACTCGGATTTTGTCTACTCGGACGTTGTGCGTTGGGGGATATGTGACCATTCTCGTCATTACGTCACAGCAAACTGTAGACAGAAATGCTGACAGCTGTCATTTCGATAGGCAACCAGAACTCCTTCCTGGTTAAGCGCAAGACCTATGGTGGTATCCAGCTGTCTCGCGACTCCCTAAACTTGACCAATGTTCACTCCAAGAAGGTAAGCTTTTAGTGTATCTTGTCAATATAATTTTAATAACTCATAAGAACTTGTGTTTGGCTAACGAAGAATTAACCATATGTAGTACGCTGGTTTCGCCCAGGAGAAGGTAAAACTCCATCACATGAAACCCCCAAAAACTTGAGGATGAGGACGAGAATGAATATTGAAGGCCGACCTGCTCTGAATCCCATTCTATGAGCTCTCTCGACGATTCCGGCTTATCTGGCTCAAGCTGACTGGACTCGAAACTTTTTATACTAACTCAGGTTTTTAATAGGCCGTCGGTGTCGTCGCTGCCCCTAACGGCGGTGTTACTCTGCTGATCAAGAAGCCCTCTGCTGCTACTACCCCCGCCAAGGCCATCATTACCACCACTTTCCCCGCTACTAAGCCCACCCGCAGGTACGTTTCTATATCCTATCATTGGCGATGACGATTTGATAGTACGCTGGTGTCGTTCCATTATCTGTAATCAGACATACGAACATACTGAGTAGTCCAAGAAGCTTAATATAGTCCTGGAGACTAACATGCATTTTCCCCGGACAGCACCTACAAGGCTGTCGCCACCGCTGCCGCTTCCAAGGGCTACCGCGCTGACATCCGCGAGGCCGCTGTTCAGCGTGCTTCTGCCCTGAAGCACGCCAACCTGGCTGTCAAGGCTTCTCCCGAGGCCAAGCCTCGTGGCAAGAAGGCTCTGTAAATTATTGAGAACCAATAGATTCAAATGTTTCACAAGTCATATATATCTTTTGATATGCTTCCTGCCGTCTAATAAATGGTTGTGGCATCATAGAAAATAAAGGAAAACTACAATGGGATCACAGAGAACTTGATATCAGGATAATGAGTCGGCCATGACCCAAAATGAATAAAAAACATCTACAAAAAAGCCAACAAACCTTAACTTTATCACAGCACATAGTGTTATGCATGTCATGACTTGAGTATGAACTGTCGTAGAATTACTCCCGACGATATCAGCTAGAATGTTTTGATAGCGTCATGAAGTCTTTGTTTTGTCTATGAACACTTGATACTGTAATAGTCACTCTACGAGCAGATATCTGCTAAATACGCACAGTCAAACAGCCACTACCAATATAAACCATAGTAGACCGAGACGATGATCATGAACTTTGCATCCCGTATATGCTATCATCATTGATGTAATCCCCTGGCACACCGAGAAGTAGCGATCAACTGCCACAAATCACGCTTCCTATACGCACTACATACATACAAATCTATCTCCATCCAGCCTGCCTCATAGGAATCTGAACCGCGAAGTGGCTGTATGTATAATAAACAGATACTTACACGCGTAAGTGACTCCAGTAAAACACATGCATATGATGCGTATGATTAAGCACAAGTCTAGAAGCAGCTGTTCCCCCCAAACAACAGATATCTTGATCCAGGGGTATAGCACCGGCAAAAGGCAGACTTCAAACGAAAGGCCGAAAACAGCAGCGAGATTGAGGTTTGCAGAATTGACGATTGTTATATTGTGTCTTACTTCCTAGTTAGTCGGTTCAAGGTGCATGCTTCCTTTTGCTACATGGAGGCTGAGGCGTTTAGGATAAGGAGAGGTCCCCAACCACATTTCTTCTTCTTCTTCGGAGGTAGGCTCCGAATGTGACAAAGGCCTTGTTTTATACAAACAGTAACTTGGAATAACAAGATACTACTCGGTAGGAGCTGCTTTATTTTGCTTACATTCTTTTAACTTTTAGGGCCGGCTGGCAGCTGAAAATAACTTAGATTTAAATTGATGTCAAACAAGAGCTTCATTCATGTTAAAGAAACACCAAAAGACTGATGAAACGTCGACAATCTTTGTACCGTTGACAGCAATGTAAAAAAATCATGCTCCGAAATAGGCGTACGGAATATATCCTCTGTATAACACAGCCAAGATAGGTAGAATTGGCCAAAAAAAGGAGACACAGTTAAGAGTCATTTAGGGGGTTCGTCATTATATAGAATGTGAAAGTAACTCTTTTATTATTCTCTTATACTTGATACACATCAGCAGGATGTAATAATTTGATGATGTGATGTTATCTCAAGCTCATAATCTAGTGTGTAGTAAGAATGAAAATAAACCTTTGACCCCACCTTTGATAAATGGTTGTCACTGCAAGGGTTGAAGAGGGTTTGCGAATATTACCAGTATTCATTTAAAAGCAGCCTAAGATATTACTTGACCTGACGTGATATGTAGATATTCTGATAGTAACGAAAATGAAGGTTTGGGTATACTAATAGAATAGCCTTGGTTAATTCTATTTGACTCTATTGTTGTCCGGAGCCTCATAGTACCTAAAAAGGCCGAAGTACCCCGGCTACGTATATTACTGGCTGTTAAAAGGAAACCTTGCTTCTAAGATACCTGACGTGCCGAGGAAGAAAACGACTTTAGGATCAGGCCAAGCCATGTATTTCTATGCGTGAAGCTTGTGGGCGATAAAATCAATTTCTAGGCAAAAGCCGTGTTGCGGCTAAAGGTGTACAGCCCTCGGAAAGCACATAATTTATAATTGACATCATCTCTAGAGTCAATGTTCGTCTATGGAAGAAGGACCGAGGTCAACGAATATACGATGGAATTCAGTAGGGAAATATTAGGATAGAATTTGTTGCCGATTACTGCCGGGGCGATAAAGAAACAACAGAGGATAAGCCGTGGGTGAAACGGAAGTATGAAGATAAACGATGATAGCAGAAGGATGAGTGCATGTGTGTTATACCGCCGAGGATACAGTACAGGCTTTGGCATGACACTAGAGCCGCAAAGCGACACTGGTAAAAACTAGGAATCTACGTCAAGTGCATGCCGTATGAGAGGCATGTGTGTGATACATAGATAGCATCGACGAAGCTAGTTAGATGTTGGATATTGACATGAGAGTTGAGTATGTTTTGTACGAATTCATAACAAAGAGTAAGTGGTAGACAAGGCCTGGGCCGGATTTTGACTAACCTCATAATTTTTTTTAATAATCATTAATCTTATTATGGCTGTGTCTTTATTTTATTCTCTAATTGGGGACACAAAGTTTAAGGAAGATTACAAGCAAAGCTAGTTAGGTGGCCGTCTTAGATTCTTTGAAACTAGTGAAATTAATTCGTTGGAGTGGGAGAATTGAGAACAAGAACTAACTTTGCAAATAATAAACAATACAGTGCAATAGTTAGAGAAGTAGGGCTGGCTTTTGCCAAGAAAGAGATATCGGATAGGCCATATGACACTATAGGGTGGTTAATACAATGAAGTATGGAGGAGTGCGCTGCCTATTATTGACTTGGCCATGGTGAAGCTGTGATACTAAGTAAATCCGATTAAACTAACTACTATGTAACTTTATTTATAGGCTATTTGAAATTCATGATGGGCGAGAAAAATAAATAAATGCATACAAGGAAGGGATGAAAAGTGGGATTCTGCGGCATCATTCTCCGGTCCGGACCAGTCAGCGTTAGTAGTCTTTTGTCTATATAGTACAGCTCCGAAAAATCAAAGACAATATATTACTACCTCCATTCTGGACTTCTGATCCTAGCAGGTACAAAAGGAATAAGATATAAGTTGCGGCTGCAAACTACTGAAACAAAACACATGTGCTTTGGTTGACTGGGTGCAAGGCGTCTTCACATTCTGTTCCGAAAAGCGAACCAATCGTTATCGCGAACATTAGGCGTTGAGTTGCGTTTTGGGGTTCTTGCTGTGCGGTGATTGGGGGAGAAAAGAAGGAGGGGGAAGGTGTGGAAGGGCGGGGGGATATAAAGGTATCGTCATCATGATTGTCATCACCAACAAGAACGACAAACACTAATAAGACCAGAACAAAAGCAATACAAGCAGCGGGTGTACCTGCCAAAGGGCAGAAACCTCAGGGCAAATGCCACTAATCTCTGATCATGTAGCCGCTGAAATATCCTGATTCCCTCTCACTTTTCTGTGCTGGCATTTAATGCGGCTATCCTAGTCGGGTGTTTGTTGTTGTCCGACAGCAAAGCAGTAACCAAAAGAAAGTGCGGGGATCAAACCTCCAACAAGTTAGAAACAAAGCAGCCTCAACGCACCAACGACGGCAACAAATAGCGGGCAATGTTGATAAGCGGCTCTACAGCATTGATTCTATTTGGTTATATTTTTGGGTCTACACAATCACTAAAGAGCATACAAATTGGCAGTTAATTGGTCGGCTAAATGCACCGCTTTTCTCTGGAAAAATGAAAACAAGGTGACAGAGCGAGAAAAAAATAACCCTCTCAGTCCATGTGAGCATCAGAACATAGGCAGCTGCCTGTTCTGGCTAGCCATTGCTTTTACCATGTAGCTATTGGCAACAGAGGCTTCTCATGATAGAAATGCACCCTGAAGGCTGTTACGTATCTTCTTGTTGGATCTGCTCTACAACTCCGCAATTTGGCGCTAAACGACTAAAAAAGGCTGCCATGGAGTAAAGGACAGAACCTTCTGTGGATGATCCAGCAGCCGGGTGAGGGGCCTGTCTAGTAGTATTTCTCACTGTTCTCCAAAACCAAAGGGGGAAAAAAGGGAGACGTATCATTCGTTGACTTATAGGCCATGGACAAACTATGGAGCCCATCAGAGCCAAGCTAACAAAAGCTGAGTGCTTGTGCGCTTTCCGATGCTGGAGCTCTTCTTCCCAAGCTACGGCCACTTTGAATTTGTCGCTGGGCTTAGTTAAATTTTAGGTTTTTTTTTTTTGGCTGCCTGCCGCGATAGGTGCTTGGCCGCTTTTAGATTTTAATAAATACAGTAGCCACTCCTGCCATCTTTGCAAGCCGTCCTTGTTTCTCTCCCTCCCCTCTCTCTCTTCTTCCTCTTCTTTTTGTTATCTCTCTAAATCTCTCTTCTTATTATATATCACAGAATCCATCTTGTTGTTTTCGTTGCCTAGCTCGTTCTTTTACCATAACAGCTTCCACCATCTCCGTCATCGACTGCCGCACCGCTATTTAGCCGTTGCTGCTCTCATCCTCTTTTTCATTACGCTTCTCTCACACTCAATTTAAGTCCGTCAAGATGGTCAAGGCTGGTAAGTTAGCTTCTGCGCTCTCATGAACCTCTTTCAAGCTCTATTGAAATCTTGTGTTGGCGCACTTCAACTGTGCGCCATTTTGTGCCTTCATCACTGAGCTAGCTACGCTACAAGGCGGGTTGGATGGCTAGCATCTGCGCACACGGGAACTAGAACCGTTCTATCCCCCACTAGAGTTGAACCATTACAGTATAGTACTGGCTGGCGCTTTGCGCAGCGCATCGGAAAGCTTTTCGAGCCGTGGCATGCGCTGCGCGACCAGACGAGACGCCCTTTTCTAACTTCATTGCTTTTGACTATAGTTGTTGCTGGTGCTGCTGGCGGTATTGGTCAGGTAAGATAACCCCATACACCCCAATGGTTCTCGATCCCCTCAAATATGAGGGCATCGCACTGGCCTTTCCGGTGCTCCGAGTGATTAGCTACTATAAACATGTCGGAATTGCCTGCTTCATTCACATGCTAGCATGTTTCTGGCTTATGTTCTAGCATGCAGTTTTGCGGCTTGTGGCTTTTGCACCGGCTCCTTTACACTATCAACGGACATGACCTATTGGAGACTTTCAAATGTTTGGAGAATTATCTTGCTAACCACATGCTTCTTTTCTCAAACAGCCCCTGTCGCTGCTGCTTAAGCTCTCTCCCCTCGTTGATGAACTTGCTCTCTACGATGTCGTCAACACCCCCGGCGTTGCTGCTGATCTTTCTCACATCTCTTCCAAGGCTACCGTAACTGGCTTTCTGCCTGAGAACGATGGTGCCAAGGCTGCCTTCAAGGATGCCGACATCATTGTCATCCCCGCAGGCATTCCTCGTACGTATATTGAGCCTAAAACTAGTCCGCCTATTATCTTTTGCCGTTCATCTCCCTATCGACTGTGTACCTTGGCCTGCTTGGCCCTACCCTATCCCTACACATCATGTTCCGGATCACGGCTTTCCTCCAACCGACAAACCCGAAGCGGGGAATGTGATACCAATGTCTTACTCTGTCACATGCTCGACTGCACGCCCCTCTATGCTATGTGGCTACCCACTTAGTCTTTGCCGCCATAGGACTTCCCTTTGTCTTGGACCCATTACGTTTACAATATTCCCGATTTTACTAACTTCTTCTCGTCTTACTTCAGGCAAGCCTGGCATGACCCGTGATGACCTGTTCAACATCAACGCTGGTATTGTCAAGGGTTTGATTGCTGCTGCAGCTGAGGTTGCTCCTAATGCTTTCATTCTCGTCATTTCTAACCCTGTAAACTCCACTGTTCCCATCTCTGCCGAGACCTTGAAGGCCAAAGGTGTTTTTAACGCCAGACGCCTTTTCGGTGTCACTACTTTGGATATTGTCCGCGCCGAGACCTTTGTCTCTGAGATCACTGGCATTGCTAAGTCTAAGCTCACTATCCCCGTCATTGGTGGCCACTCTGGTGAAACTATTGTTCCCATCTTTAGCAAGGCTACTCCTGCTCTAACTATTCCCGATGATAAGTACGATGCTTTGATCAACCGTGTTCAGTTTGGCGGTGATGAGGTTGTAAAGGCTAAGAACGGTGCTGGATCTGCCACTTTGTCCATGGCATATGCTGGCTACCGGTAAGTAAAACCCGTTGACTTTTATACATACTGGAGACCATAATCTAACGTATCATTGAATAGCTTTGCTGAAAAGGTTCTGCGTGCTGCGGCTGGCGAGAAGGGTCTTGTCGAGCCCTCTTACATTTACCTTCCTGGTGTTCCTGGCGGTGCTGAGATCGCTAAGAAGACTGGATGTGACTTCTTCTCTGTTCCTGTTGATCTAGGTGTAAGTACAATATACATTGAATTTATGGAGACTTAGAGCTTATACTAATGAATTGATTAGGTTGACGGTGTTGAGAAGGTTCACGACCCACTTGAGGGCGTAACCGAAAAGGAGCAGAAACTTTTGGACGCCTGCTTAAAGGGCCTTCAGGGCAGCATCGAGAAGGGCGTTATCTTCGCAAACAAGCCCGCCGAGCAAAAGTGAATATCCTCCCTTCCCACATTCACTAACACTACAATCTTTCATATTACGACTACACAGCACACCCAATATCTCGGACCCAGCACCATTCATCACATCCTACAAGTCTTCATAAATGGGCTTGCTCTATAGTAAAGAGAAGCCCAAAGGGGGAACCGGCGTATCTATGCTATGAAGATCAAGACGTGGCCAGCTTAACTCTCTCTCTCACCGACTAGGTGATGTTGAGCTCTCGCAATAAGTAAAATAAGCGTATGAGCTACTTCTTCGGAAGCATAGTGGAATTGAGGATATATGCTAGCTGCGCTCTATGACTTTATGATGATGATATTCTTGTTTTTTTCTTTTTCTTCGCTTTACCATTTAAAAAATCCATTTCAGCCTGGTTTACAATTATCTGCAGAAGAAAATGGAATCCACATAGACATCATGTTAAGCAAAACAAATGCCGGGAAATCGTCAAGGCCTTTTCCAGACACGAACTCTCTTTTTCTATCAATTTGAGATTTAACCGAACACTAGCTGATACCAATACCTTTCTCCCTCTGCCTAGGCTATAATCAAGGGTACTTCAAACCCACATGTACTTCTACCCATCTTACTTTTGGGCGTTATTCAAGAGCTAGTCGGATTGTAGAACAACTAGACTATTTGCGCTCACAGTGCAAGCAATAATCTCACACAAATAGTTAGTAATGCTTCTCACAGTGTATCTTGTGACATAATCAACGTACGATAACTAAGCATGTCTCATTTTAGTAATGCTATTTAAGTAACTAGCTTTCTGCCATAAGCTGACAGAAATAACAGAATATTAATAAAATGGTCTCTCTACAGTGATCGTATATCGTATAACTCTCGAACAGGAACGACTTGTTGCACTAAGTTTAACGCTTAACAAATACTAGGTTAAACAGTTTGTGTAACAATGCTACTATATCAGGGATGAAGAGGAGCATGAATGAAATATCATACGGTCTATTGTTGGCAAGGGCCTAACGATCACTAGTTTAGTAATACGAATAGACTAATACAGAGGGTTGCTTAGCTCGCTTAGTATATCAAAAATTGATGCAGTTCAAATAAAATGAAGCCATAATCGAAACTAAATTGTTTATATTGCACAACCACTCATGGTCACATGATTTGGCGGACTACTGTCTTGATAGCCCGTCTTCGGCGGGCACAACCTTCTCAATCCAACTTCGGCGGGGCTCACCTACATAGTATTGTGTTTGATTTCTGCTTGCTTTGTTAACTCTGATGAATGTATCATGTTTGGCTAGGACTGCCCAGTCATCTTTACAATATGAGAAGCTCTATAAAAATTGATGCTTATGAAAACACGAGAAGAGAAGCTAAGACTGAAATTTATCCGGTAGAATTCTATCCGTTCTTTCTTATTGGCCTATTGAGACTCATCAAAAACTATCCCAGACTTAGGTAGCTTAATGCAATACGATCCGGAGATAGGCTTGTTGGTATGCAGATTATTTTGAATGCAATAATACTGAGCTGGCATGATATGACATGGTACAGTAATATGTGATTATATGAACTTACATAATATCTTAACATCTTTGATGATGAGAACTGGTTCTGAGGTGTAGATTTTCTCAATGACTATTATTTTACTGTAATCTATACAATGATACCTGATACAACCTTATCTATGAGCTGACTTCTGGTTATGTTTCCTAAATACTAAATTTTTCATTAGAAGACTGTTCTGCTGAACTTGGTAATGCAGAACCTTCATTTGATGAATCCAAAGATATGGTCGGTGAGAAGTAAGATAGTTAGATATGCCCCGTTTTCACTAGTCACGGAGCCCAAACGCCGTCTAACCTCTCAATCTCGAAGAACCGTCTCGTTGATCGCTAGTCACTACATTCTTGTCGATGCCTAAACCACGACGAGCTGTCCTTTCGATTTGTTTGGGCTCTGATTATTAGCCTCACGGAGTCTCACTTTCTGCATTCTGCTAGTTGTTGTGATAATGTGCTAGAATATAGCTTGCAGGTTCATATATGATAGGCTATGGCCAAAATCAAGTCCCTCAACACGATTAATAATGACTAAAGCAATGACATTCTTGAAGAAACATTACAAAAACTGATTTTCCAAGTTTGGTTCGGCTTTTTTAGTGAGTTCTGAAAGTTAGAAGAAAAGAAAAAAGGTCAGAATATTAAGACAAATTGTAAAATAAAGAAGAGGAGACAAATATGGGAGCAAAGATAATAACAAAGGCTTGGACTATAAGCACCCATCAAGGAAGGATATTGTCAAGACGTGTTTCTAGACCCAGTTAGAAATTGAAGATGGAAGAATGAGCATTCAAGCCTTAGATGAAACCTCGGCCTTCTCGATTACTACATCATCTTCAACGAGAGTCTGTTTATCATTGAGAACAATATTAGGGATAGCAAAGACAGCAAGAGCGATGATGATGATAGAAAGACCAAGGCCTATGTAGATCATGACACACTGAGTGCTAGAGACACCTTTGATCAGGGCAGCGCGTTCATCAGTGCCGACAGCGTACTTGGAGGCGAAGGCCAAAGGATCGGTGAAAGCCTCCTCGACTAGGTCCGTGTTGCCCTCCATAAAGGTGTCCAGGTACCGAGGAAGAATCTGGCGCCAGATGAGACCGGAGACAGCGTTGCCTAGAGCAGAGCCAATCTGGTACATAGCAAGATACAGGCCAAGCATGGCCGACTGGTGCTCATGCTTGAGATGGGCCTGTAGAGAGGCCTGGGTCGGGTACGGATAGAGAGCGCCAGCAACACCAAGGACACACTCAGAGACAATGATACCAATTTTGTTATCGGTTGAAGGGGAACCACGGAAGCGAAGCATCATGCCAAAGGCGACGGCGAGAAGGCAAGTTCCGGTGATGATGAAGGGCTTGAGGCGGCAGAAGTAACGAATGGCGAAGCCAGAAGTAAAGCCAACTAGAGTGCCAACAAAAGAGTACATAGAGGCAACAGTTACAGCATCACGGGCTGAGAAGTCAAAGGCAACCACGAGAGAGGTGTAGAGGTAGTCCCCCTGCATGTACCAGGCTAGGTTGAGGAACAAAGCGAGGACTAGAGGAGCCCAAACACCACGGTTCTTCAGAGCAGCGAAGGGAATAATGGGGCAGCAAGCATAGTAGGCCTCCCAAAACATCAAGCCAGTGAACAAAATAGGGCTCAGGACCAATGAGAAGATGGAGCCGTTACCGAAGGCAGAGTCACCCGAGCCGCTACCAACAAGAGTGAGAGGAATCAGAAGGCATGAAAAAGAAGCTGTAATGAGGGTGATGCCAACGATATCCAGTTGGCTTGAGTAGAAGACGATAGTCTGACCCACGGTGTTGGTGGACTTCATAGTCTTTGGGTAGAGGCCAGCCTTCTTAGCACGGCGCTGAAGAAGAAGGAGCTTGCCAATGAGAAACAGGCAGAAGATGGGGAATATGGTAGCCCACATGCCAATACCAATATGCCAGTTGAGGTGCTTGATGACTGCGTCGGCAATGACACCAGAGACCCAAGTGTTGACCAAGAAGGGAAGGGCAGGGATATACGAGACCCAAACACGGTTGCGCGTAGAGGTGCTATCGCCGATGAGGACTTCAACCAAGAGGATAGTTAGAGTATATCCAATCTGGTACAGGATAGCACCGCATACGAAGACACTCATATTGCTAGAAACGGCCTGAACCACAGTGCCACCAGAGTAAAAAAGCATAGCGAGGAAGACTAGTTCGATACGGCCAAAGACATTGGCAATCTTGCCGGCAGTGGGCTGGGCGACAGCGGCAATCACGGCACGGACAACATTCACGAAAGCGACGAGGGAGTGCTGCTTGAACGAGGCAGTGGCATAGTTTTGGAAGGTGTTGCGGACAGTGCCATCAAGACCATAAGCCCAAGAGATTAGAAGGATGCCGGCCATTATGAATACAGTGTCCTTGTTGTTGGTGACGGCATTGATAGCCTTGATGCGAGCTACACCAGGGGAGTCCTTCTCCTTCTTGAGAGAGGAAGTTGCGGATGACTATGAGGAGTTAGCATGAACATAGAGAGTGATGGAGAGATGATGGGAAGATATGAAGTGGTCATGTTGACAAGGAGTAATGGAAGGATGGTGTAAAAAGATAACGGAACAGTGAGGGTCCAAGTGTAGTGGCGATGATGATGAAATGGCAGCAATAACAGAGTACCTACCTTAGGAGACATGATGCTCGGGTGCCCAGGATGAGGCGAACCACAATGAGGGGTGTTGGGCGGAGCAACAAGAAGGGAGGATTGTCCTTGTTCAGACATTGCGAATATAGAGACAATGTCAAAAAGGAGTATTAACGTATATGTATTGAAATTAAAGAAAAAAATAGCACGAGAGGAATATGATGATCTTGCAGTACTAATCACTGAAGAATAAGTGACTGTGTTTGAGGAAGCAAGACAGAAAGGTCAAGTTTGAGAAGCAGGAAATCTGCCTTTACTATAGAGATAGATTCCAAAGTCCTATATTCTAAGCTAGCCTATCATCGAGACTTGATAAAATTGGTTTGATATTTGACGTTTCCAGACTGAGGCCAAAATAACGCTAAAACTATTCCTGGGCGCTGTATATCCGAGACTAGTAGATACGTTACTTCAGTACGGATGTATGGACCCGAATAAAGGCCAAATAGAGGGTTTTAGTCTTATCACATCGAAAATGGACGACGATGGCAATAATACTACTAGTAATCTGACAAGCACACGGCGGCCTACATGAACGAATAGGACTAGGCCATCTCGGGCGTGTCAAAAACATTATCGGCCATACGTATATGAGAAGCATCATGATTAAATCGTAACATCAGTCAGTGACAATCATGTGATAGATCTTTCTACGTGTTTTTGCTCCTGGTGAATGGTATAATCCGGATGAAGAGATAGCACCTGAGGAGATGAGATCTAGTAAGCAGCAAGCGAAAGCGATTTATTTCAAGAGCTCGTGTACTATGGAATAGCATGTTTAATCTTCTATCACTATTAGCATTATACCAACTGCTTGATATGCGAGATAACAGAGGCCTATATGTGAAAAGTGGAAAGAGAGGAGGAATAAGTGATGCGCAAATGGCAGTCTAGGCGGTTCTCCGATACTAGGGTTAAGGGGGGAATGGTATTAGTAAAGTGTATCGCTATTTAAGAGAAGTGTAGCTACTTAGCTTTTTTTATTAATTCATTACTCGATTAGAAGTTAACTATGACTTAGCATTTGTACATGAGTTCTAACATATAAACTAATGTAATGGCCAGTTTAAGCAAAAGTTATTTATTATTTATTGCTAGTTACTAGCTTTAAAGCAAAGATGTTACTAACTATTATTTCCTGTACTAGACAAGGATACTTTCTAGCCTAAATGTAGTGTAGAGGCACCTATGCCAGATAGTGAGGTACATTGTTTTTCCTAATTAAGACAGGCTGCCAAGCAATATGAAACAGCTCTAAAATATTAACCAATACATGAAATCTTATGCAGAGTAATTGAAGGCATTATGATGTTTGCAAACTAGTGAGTCAAGAAGAGGAGAGAGCTTTCAATTATACTGCTTATATAACTACTACTGTATAGCCTGTCACATAACTGTAGATATCAAGTGAATAGGCATAAAAGTGGTCAAGTGAAGCATATTCCTTCCCCCTGCCAAGACTTTTAGCGGGAGATAGGTCACTGTCAAATGCCCTCCCGTTCAATACCGTCAAGTACTGTGCGACGTCTTGGCAGTGCGACGTGACCTGAGGATTACAATTATCATCACGAACCTGTAGCAATAGTACTGATACTAATAATGGTGGGCTCGTGTACAGATTTCATGTAGTTCTTGTTGTACTGGATGTATATGCTAGCTCAAGTATGGCAAGATAAAATAGTCTGTACCAATTTCTACTAATATCATGATGGGCTGATATGATTTCAAACCCTGAACGAAGACGATGATTGGCTCAGCTTACACCTTCTCGCTAATTTGAAAAGATTCAAGTATCTAGACTCGATAGTCTGTACTGTAGTTGATTGGTTCTAACGCAAAGCAGACTGTCGGCAAAGCCGCAGAGTATTGGTTCGAGTATCGCACTATAACAGTCATAGCTCCCGAATGACTGAATACTGCATAAGAATTAGCATAACAGTGCAATCTCGCAGCCCCCATGACAACAGTCCATCAATAGAAAAGAGGCTTAGTTTTTTATCCATTTCCCATATAGAAGTGTGGGCCTGGCACTATAAGAAGCTACAGTTTCTAGCAACTTGCCGCATCTGCGTAACGGTTTTAGAAACGCCACCCTATCCGTTTTCGTGATAACTGCTGTTCCAGTGCTTTATTATAGTGATTTTTCAATATGGCTGGGGCTGCAAAGATGAGGCACGGCAACTTTCTTCTCTTCCGCAGATTGCATACCTCTCACCATCGATATGTCAATTGCGCCTACCTACTATCATCCCGCCGTTTACTAAACCTAAGACAACATCGCGGCAATATCGCTGTGCTAATATATTCGCTATTCTCTACTGGCTATGTTCAAGATACATAGCTAGCAGAACAGGTCCATCCATCATATCATTGAGACGAAAGCTGTCTGTGGCGTCGAAATCATTAGATTCACTTTCTGTTGTTTTAAACTGTTAAACTAATCGTTTATTCTGTTCATTTGCCTTACAGAGAGTACCCTTGGCAAGACTTTTATACTAGTAAAATCTGAAACGCCAACTGTGTATGTATGGATGATTGTTATACAGCTATAGGGTTCAGGGCTAGTATAAAAGCATGTTTATATATACTCCGGTACGCAACTTCTTAACCTTACCTTACCAGGAATTCTGAGCATCTGCTTGCCGTTGGTTTCGGCGGATAGTGGTGCTTTGGACTCTTGCCACAGGTAGTTATCTTCGCTATAATTAAGTAAGAACGTAAATAAAGAACAGTAGAGTGAATAGATGGGGTATGGTTGAAGGATAGGTACATATATACTTTGAGGTGTAGAGATAAAGTATCTGAATTAATTGTTCTGATATGCGTGGGTGAGGTATTAAATGCGCAATAAAGGTACCAACCGAATAAGAAAAAAAACAAGGTGCATAGTGAGATGTAAACTCTAGATGTCAAAGACCCATAACCAAGAGCCAAAGAGAACTCAATGAATATAGTTAGAAATCCAGCAGAATTCCCAGCAAGCGAAGGCAACCCAGACCCTGGAGCATCCTACAATATTGGGCGTGATATTGACAATGGTTCTCGTCGGATACCTGTAGATTGCTGTGTTCAAGACAGGAGTTAGAAAGCCTTGTGATCGGGAAGGCCTAATCTTGCGCAGACAACTAGCCCGTAGCTCCATAGAACTTGAAGTCAAAAGATCAGTTCTGGCGCGGTGATGATGACAGGCACTACTGGCAGCCATGTGATTGGATAGCAACTTTGAAAAAAAAACATTGCTTCCTTGTTTATCTTCTCAAGTGTGCTATGATTAACCTACAGAATCTAAGTAGAACTGTATAACATCTCATATAATAGCCAAGGTTTAACTAGGAAGTTGAGTAGAGTGAGAGGGCCATCTCCTCCATAGTCAATACCCGTTCAGAAGCAGACCGTCAGTATCTTTATAGTTCCTGAAACTTGATAAGATTAAATTATAAAAATAAGATAAAATAAAATAAAAAAGCAGACCGTCGTTATCTATTACTAAAAAACATTCCCAGCCCTCCTCATGTATGTATGAGAGATAAGACGACTGCCATGTAGTTCTTGGTAACATCTTTGATTAACCATGAACGTTTCATGATATCGTAGAAGCAAAGTCTTAGTGTGAGAGGATGGCAAAGCCAGACAACTTAGCACTAGCAGATAGTACAGTAAACCGGCTTTTATATACTATACAAGCAAATGGCACCGTGATGTATTTGATAAAGCCAGCATGTGTTGCATTCAAGTCGTCAAAGCAAGGTGCCACAAGATCCAGTTATTTTACAACATAAGCCAACACATCTTATCCATATTGTGCTGTGCCCATGCTAGGATATTCGTTGATAGTCACTAACATGACGATGACGGTTTGTATATCATTATCGTTTTGCTTTTGAGTTACGAACATAGTAGCCTAGTTCTTGTGATAGCTTGCATATTTGAAAAAAAAAAAAATTTATCTACACAGTATTCCCATAGCGACGGTTGCGAATATATCTTACGTCTACCTGTATTACTATCCAATAAAACGAACGCGAAATTGGTTACTAGACTGAACTATAATTCTTTTGGCTAGGGCCCACCAGTTTACTCAACTCTCGCAGTCATGCCAACCCATAGGCTAGCCTTCGCCAAGGCCATGTGCTACACACCCCATATATTTAGGTTACCATAAGATTCACAAATTTAGTTTATGTCAAGATAGTTTGTTTAGAGGAGTATTCCTAAACTAGTTATCTAGTTACGCTACAAGTCTAAATTATCTATTGATTCACTTTCTTAGTAGCACTTAGATTGTCTTGTTTCTGCACATCGTATCAGGGCTACTGGATCTTGTGTTAATTAGCAATAGTCTCGTAAAAATGCGATTCCAATTACAAGTTGCTAACTACTTGTACTGTTGTTTTCACTACTTAAGCTGAAGAATGCGGAGTACAAGTAAAAGTCGAACAGGAGAGAGAGGAGACAGCACCTATGACAGAAACCATACCAGAAGTGGCCCGCACAGGCAACACAGGAGGCGAGGAAGCAGACGGCCTCGCCTGTTCTTGCGTTATACATGGCTGTGCTTTGAAACAAAGCCTTACTAACATGAAGTAATCGCGAGGCATATTGAGTAATCTTGATAGCTTCTAACAATACAATTGATACGGCCGCTGGAATACGCCGCCTACCAGATAATCACAACGGAGAAACAATAAAAGCGGCTAATAGGGTAAAACAGAACCAACAAATAGATACTATAGCGACAACACTACTATGTAGTAGATGAACTTGTATCTACGATACTACCACAAGCTGACAAACGGGCGGGTACCCTTTATAACCTCTTATATGACACCCCTCTCTAACGCCTATACTAAGAAAGAGGGCACATTGATTCCGACGCGGATGGCTGTCACGAGGGGGCAAAGAAAAGAAGGGTAAGGTTTTTAGTGTCTGCTTGCAATTGACAAGAGTTGTTCCCTGGGCCTAGGAGGCAATCAAAAAGATATGAGTAGATGGTATAAGCCCAAATAAGGCAAAAGATTTTTTTAATAACCATAATCTTATCAAGTTTCTAGAACTATGAGGATACCCCCCAATAAGTATTACAGAGGTAGAGATATACCTATACTTCTGGTGTCCGGGTTCCTACGTTATGCGGATCTTGAACCTCAAAGCAGCAGTATGACAAACAAACCAATATCATCATCATCACCATGTTTAGTTGTATATATATCAAACCTTGCTCTTTTGACTATCTACAAGTAGAGAATTTGCTTTTCTCTGCTTGTAGCGATTACAATTCGATAGGAAGCATTGGACTTTACTAATGAGTTTATATCAAGTATATTCTTTGACCATCTGTTGGAAAAGAATAACAGCCTTGTACTACATGATACAGGACATTCCTTTCGTGGATCTGGGCAGGTGAAGGAAGAACAATGCATCTATCTAGTATTGGCCTTGAGGCTACTCCTAATATGAGTAAATAAATACCTGTTGCTAGTATACGATTTGAAGCTAGTAGTGTATTACTGCCCAATCTCTTACCTTATAGCCCAACTACAGTTTGTCGGTAAAGACAGCATAACAGTTTGACACAAAGTTTGAATCCCGACTTCTTCCGTCATAGAAATATATTTGGGCATCATCATCTGGATCATGAACGTATTATATCATAACTACATATTTTATGTTCATGTGTATCTAGAGACGGAGTTTTATAATGACATATCGCATGTGGCATAACTTTCAGTTAGGTCTAACTACCTTACTATTGAAATACTAATATTTTTATCCATTAAGTTCTCAGCTTGTGCTACTCCACGTTGAAGAGCTTTTGCCTTGAATATATATATTTACTATCTCTTATAATCATTCGCATTTGTCTTTTCCTAATAACTGGCACGAAATTGAGTTTCGGGCTGTTTGTATTGAGACTGGTCTACACAGAACTTCTAATAATCCTCCTCTAGTTATACCATCTATGTATTACGACTAATTTTTCCTGTGGTCTGGATGCAAGACTCAGGCAAGCGGCCATAATCTTCGGCTTTAACACTAGTCTTTCGTCAAACTAAGTAAAAAGCCAAGGGGAATGTCCAAAAGCAACCGTCATAAAACTAAGCAATATTTCACTCCATTCTAGGTTTATCAGATCAGTCATAGTTCCATACTGTGAGTTTTCTGGAGATATTTACCTATAATTACCAATGGGTACTTCGAATCTTTACGATAAATGCAATTCAAACTATGAATTCATTCAACTCACGCATAGGGAATAAATGGAGATAACTTCTTGGTCCCCGCCAAGATGCCCAAACTTCCCCCTAGGAGAATACAACGACAACCCGTTTGAGCGAAGAAGAATGATGTTTCAAGTCGAAGATTGCATAACGCATGGTGAGTAATAACAAAACGCAGATGCAGGACTATCGATGAAAGCAGCTGCTAGCAACACCATTGTGTTAATATAAAGAAGAGTATGATAAAAGAGTCAAAGGAGAGTCACAGGCAAGAAGATTCAAGAGAGATTGGAGAAAATCCGTTGTTAGAGATATAATCAAAAATTTATGTCATGAATAAAACAAGAATGGGTTGGACGCCCAAGGAAAACTCCGGTATAAGCTAGATAATGGCCACCATCAACCAATAGAAACTCGAAATGTTATCCTCGACCCGGTAAACAATCACAGAATGAGGATGAGGGGACTAGAGTAGGCACAAGGAGAGTGAGAATAATAGATACCTGGTTGGAAGATTGAAACAAAAATCAACGTTGAAGATAAAATGGAAAGGCATTGATGATGTAGAGATGCAATATTCGAACCCAGTAATTCTGTGTGACTAAAGGGGCTGTGTCTGTGTGTGTGTGTGTGTGTGTGTGTATATTTGACGTCTACCTAC